>PVIC010020177.1:0-29662 GCA_004025085.1 Thryonomys swinderianus | reverse complement strand
CAGAGAAAATAATCAGTATTTTCTCCTAAAGAAACACAGTCATTTGATGCCTACAGTGGCCAGATTATAAGATAATTGAAAACCCTGTAAAGGCAAGAAAGGCCTTTTAGTAAATCCATTAGGCCAACAGCAGAGTGAGTTCAGATATCTGTAGTGACCAGAATGAGGTCAAGTGCAGGGACAGCTGTTGTCTTTGTTGATTGTTATTGTCCCGTGGGGTTGCGCCTGTAGGAGGGCGAACGGGAATGCAAGAATCAAGACACCAATTCTCAGTCAAGGGAGGAAACTGCTGCTTTATTGCACAGAAGGGTTTTTGCTTTTATAAAGGATGGGAGGGCAAAAGTGAGCAAGTTGCAAGACAATAGGTGGGTTTGTTGTGATGTGGTCTGAGGTGATTGGGCTAAGTGTGGTAGGGCTGTGATAGGAAGCTATCCCTGTGTGTATTTCTATCAGAACATCGGTGCTGTGAAACAAATAGCTTCCTAAAATGCACCAATAAAGTCAGTTTATTTTAAAAAAAGAAAAAGAAAAAGAAAAGAAAAGGTTCCTAATGGAGGAAAAGTCAGAGATGGGTAGGCTAGACTAATCCTGCTCTTTCAGTCTCAGCTTATATCCTTTGGGTCATAAAAATAGTTGTTACCAGAGGAAAGAAGATTCAGAGGAGGACAAACATAAAGCAGAAAAGTAAGAATTGAAAATGCTCAATTGACAAAATTGTTTCTCAAAAAAAAAAATAAATCATCTTTTTCCATACTTAATGGTCACTACTTAGAAATCTTAAAAATAATTGTTCAGGTTTTAAAAATAGAAGAAATATATGTGCCTCTATGTTACAAATACTTAGACACTGATGCTTATTTTACTACCCATTTAAGGCTTGTCAAATTATTAAAAATAATTTATACTCTTTCTTGTTAATACCAGATATCTTAAACTGTATAAACTATGGTGAATTTATGAAGTACAGTATCATCTTATTGTGAAGATCTTTGTGTTCTAACATTATCCTGTTAGAAACTATCACTCATGGAGAAAATTTTTATAGCTCTCTTCCTCCTGTTTATACTCATGCATCCACCAACGGTATCAAATACAGCACTCTTTCTAGAATACATATAATCATGTTGTTGCATAAGTAAAAGTACTGGAGTGGTTCCATACTATATAGAGAGATATTTCAATGCATGGAATAAACTATTCACATTAATGATTAGTAATAATTATTAGTAATATTACTAATAATTATTAGTAGTTACTAAAATAGATGGCTAAGAGGTAGGGAGCTTACCTAGCATGTAAAAGGTCCTGGGTTTGATCCTAGGGCTGACTTAAGAAAACAAACAAAAAAAAAAAAACAGCAAAAGCAGCTGTGTAACTCAAAAATAAATAGATACTAGCACCCTATCTTTATTAGCAAAATAGGGTTCTATCACTTCTGGAAAGAATATGAAAACCACTGACAAAAATCCATATGTTTCTAAAACATGACCTTAAAATATCCAAGTTAAGACTTAATAGAACTCTAAAGAGAAATGTACTTATTCAAAATATACTTTGGAAATTTTAACACACATGAAATGATAAATGTAAGATTCACATTCTTCTCAAGTGTATACAAAGTATTTTTAAAGTGCCAATAGGCTATGAAAAAAAATAAAATTTCCAGAAGGTTGATATAACATAGCCTATGTTCCTTGATAGAATGAAAATAATAAGCTAACCAGAAAACTACACATTTGGGAATAAAAAATAAACATATAATAAAAGGATTGATAGAATTAAAATATGGGTCTTAAAGAGAAAAATTTGATAAACTTTGGTTGAGTAATTAGTAAAATAAAAAAAAATTAAAACAATATTTGTTGAACTGCATGAAATAAAAAGAAGATATGATTATAAATTCTGCAGACATTAAAAAATTAAGAAGAAAATGTTGTCTACATTTTCTTACCTGTGGATCCCATTCTTAAGCTGAGCAAAATTAAGTGTAGCTCCTCTTATCTTCTCTGTATCCTAAGTATTCCTTCCAGTAACAGCTTTTAACACATTTTATGATCAATGAATTAAAAACTTTGAGAACAAGGAGTGCTTACTAAATATCTTAGTGTCTGTAGTTCTTAGCAAACTTTCTATAAAAAGTGGATCTTAGGGCTGGGGATTTTGCTCAAGTGGTACTGTGCCAACCTTGGATGCATATGGGCCCAAATTCAATCCCTGGTACCACATACACACACAAAAAAAAGGATCTTAAAAATGTTGGATAGGGCCAGAGGGTTAGCTCAGTGGTTCTGGTGCCTGCCTCTCAAGCGCAAGATCCTGAGTTCGATCCCCGGTAACCACATACAATGCTGGGCGTGGAGATTCAGGCCCACCAACAATCAACACTGCATACCACAATGCCGGGCGTGGTGGCTCATGCCTGTAATCCCAGCACTAGGGAGGCAGAGACAAGAGGATTGCTGAGTTTGCGGTGGCTTGCCTGGGCTCCATAGTGAGCTCAGGGCCAGCCTGAACTACAAAGCGAGACCCTGTCTCAAAAAAAAAAAAAAAAAAAAGTTGGATAAATTAATAAATGCTGATAAATTCTTGTTTGAGAATATATTTCACATTGGCAATCTACATACTTGAGACATTTTTATGAATGAAAATATAATAACTACAAATTATAGCTTTGGGTGTTTCTTGAATCACTTATAATTTGCTTTAATGTGGGATATTTTAATCAGTGAATACTTCTAAAAATAAATGTGCAGGCTAAGAGTTTAGCTTAGCACTGTGGAGTGTGCATAGCAGGTGTTCAATCTGCAGCACCATTCCTCACCAAAAGTGTACTTTGCTCAAATAAATTATGCATTTATAATCACAGCACCTCTGATTCCTGCTACCTGACTTAAGAGAAAGAAGAAGAACAAAAGGAGGAAGAAAAATAGTTGCATATAATTTGTAGTAATTATAGTATCTTTTGTTTTCTGGATTTTGAACATATGACTACTGATGATGATAAAACATTAACTGAATTATTTGAACTTTATGAAGAATATTTTGGTAACTGAAATAGTGGTAAAAGTCCTCATTTTGATAGAACCATATATCCAAAGATTAGTGTTCCAATATGAGTACATCAACTTTTTGGTCACCGTGTTGATAAATGATAAAGGTGTGCACTCCACAAATTACTAGATGTCCCTCATCTCAGTTTAAGAATAGCAGTGAATAGATGTTACAGACTTTTTTTCCCAATACTTTCTTTAAAATACAATCCTTGCTGTCAGAGTACCACTTTTTAAGAATTGTTATCTGGGTGATTTATACAAATTTCAAAATGTTACCCAATAATCTAAGCGTCTGTTTCACTGAGTTCACAAATTAGATTTTTGTTGTCAAGTAGTAAAAAGAACACCAGAAGGGGTCAGTATTTTATATGTGATTGATTTTCTTCTAGGAAATGGATGACATGATACATTACTGCAATAAGATCCCTACATTTTTGTTATAAATCATACTCTTCAGTTAGTCTTTTCCCAACCAAGAATTATATAAAACCTCTCTTGCACAAATATTGTAGTTACCTTCTAAAAAGACTACATACACAGCATTTCAGCATGCTTTTCAACTCTATTTTTCTTACTATATATAAACAGAAATGAAGCAAAGGATTTGATTATGTAGTATACACGTACTGTAGTACAATGCCAGAAATGACTTGATTTTGAAATTCTTTTGAGAAATGACAACACAGGCATAGTTCTGTTTTTCTTTTAGTTTTTGAGGCAGGATCTCCCATGTCATTTAGGTTTCCCTTCAATACATCATGTGCTGTAGGCTGATCTCGAACTCACAGCAATCATCCTGCCTTAGCATCCCCAGGACAGGGATTGCAGACATAAGACACCAAGTCTGGTTTAAACGCCACTGATGAAAAAAACTGGCTTTTAAAAATTATTTCTTTCCTTTTGTTCTCTGAAAATATGCTTGGGGATATTTATGTAATAAAATTTTATATAATTTATAGTTTCATGTTTTAGTACAGAAGTCTTTAGTAGAGAGGTCTAGCTGCCCACTGCTCATTAAGAGTAGAATAACTCTCCCTGTGTTCAGATCTTTATCCTATCATATGATTTTTAAAAAGTAGGGTAGTTACTATCTTCGTGAGTACACATAACTATATACATACATTACTTTTTGAAAAAATTTAAAAAGGAATATTATGTTTCTGTTAATACCTCTTAAAATTTCAACATCAAAATATACTGTTAAATAATAATCTTCATTTATGTACTACATTTATGAAAATATGGAAGATTACCTTTTAGTTGTAAAATACCATCTTCTCAAAAGCTAATATTATAAATACTATGAAAACTACCTATCTGATGTAAACATAAATGATTTATGGTTAAAGTAAATACAGCCATGGAGGGTATAAATCACCTTTGGCAACAGACAAGTGCAGATACAAGTTTAGTCTTTGTGACAGTTAACTGATTCTGTCAACTTGAGTAAGAAGCCCCCGACTAAACTGGATCAGCATAGTTCTGGGTATGAAAGACCCACCAGAGGGAGGACCATCACCAGAATGGCACGAAAGGGAAACAAGGAAGACTTGCTTTTGTTTCTCTGGAGGAACTCCAGTCTTCACCTTTGTCTTGGATTTTTTTCTCCTGGCCTCCAGCACCAACTCTTCAGCTTGTATCAGTGACCCTTTGGTCTCCTATACTGACTCACACAGAACACTCCAACTGGACTTTGACACTTTCCTATAAAGCATGTGATTCACAATTATGTGAATTTCTTTATATGCTTCCATGGGTTGCCATGGTAAGCTAATATGGTAAATTCTTACATATTTGTATGTCTGGCATTAAATTTGTTTCTCTGATGTCCACTGACTGATACAGTTTTCAACAACATAGTTCAGCCAAAAGGTTTAACTTATCTGCTTCTTGACTATCTTTTCCCTGCCTTTTCCTCTCATTTGAGTATGATCCTCCATGCACATTATAAAGCCATGTACTACATGTAAGCCTTCTTTTTCTAATGGCTCTTTGCAAATGGAAGGCTCTTCTATCTATCCTTTACAGTATGACTAAAACTCACACACATCAATTTACTCTGGTAGATTTTAATTTAAATCTTTTTATCTGTTATCATGAAATGAAAAAACTGTCTTTTGCAAAGTGAGTTAGTAGCATTTGAATACTTTCATCTCTTATGATGGAATTAAAAGACTGCTTTTCACTAAAGAAATAAGAGTTTAGGAAGGTCTAGAAGATGGGAAGAGAAACTTCATTGTAAATCACATAGTGATCTAATAGAGCTATCTCTTTTCTCACTTTTCAAAGTTAAGTGCAACAGATAAGAAAGACTGTGTCCAGTATCATCATTTTATTTTAACACCAGATACATAGGTATTGGGAAACCAGATCATTCTGTGTTTATAAACCAGGTATCTTTTTCTCCCCCTTTAACATCATAACCACATAGCTAAAAAGAGTCCAAGTGTTCAGTACTTCAAGTAACTCCCAAACCTCCAATACAGGTCAAGGAGCAGGGCAAGGGTTTACAGGACCAGCTTTAGGACAAAACAGTGGGAAGATGGCTGGTATGATGCTCTTCCCTAATTGTGAATGATGACATGAAAACTTGTACTCATTGTGACTGAAAAATGAGTTTTGTGACCTATCCATTTGTTACTAAAATGCTGTGGTACTAAAGGCATTTCTTTTAAGGAGTAAGAAGATGCAAGAGTGGAATAACTACTAAGGAAGAACTTTAGTTATTATGGCCTATATGTATACATGTATATATATATACACATAGATGTATATATGTATATATATATATATACATATAGATGTATACATGTATATATATATACATATATATATGATCTCTGTGATGATGCCTGATGTTAAGGAAATGTGAGATGCTAAAGGAAATTTATTAAAATGAAGAGAAAGACTGAATTAAAATACAAACCAGGCTTTGGCCAAAACTACATAAAGCAATTAAAATAAATTATGTGAATTGCTTTACATTTATGCCTAATTACTTTGTAGCACAATAATAGTACCATTTTTTGTTAGATTAACTTTGCTATAAATTTAATTACAGCTATAAATTCTAAATACTCTATCCCTTATAATTTACTGCATTTACTGAGTTTTTTCTATATGCCAGACACCAAAGTATATATTGGGAATTAAAACAATAAAGCAACGTAGATCCCATGGGATTTAAAATCTTAACAAAAAGGGAGATCAGTATAGGCAAATGTCAAATGAAGAACTTTTTAAGAAAGAGAAAAACAAGCCTTTTCTGCTTTATAAAACCCAAACTTTGGTATGTTTGTTGTGGCTAAAAAAAGGACTAATACAAGAATTAAATAATAAGGATTACTTGGGAGAAGGATATAAGTCAAAAGCTCTTTTTGAACCAAAGCAAAGATGTTCCTAAATGTCTCTGATCTGAAGGAACCCAAATATCTCTTGGTAGTCAGTCACTCCTACAAGAGGGGAGATAAATGCAAACAAATAGCTACATCTTCCTACAAAGCTGACTTATCTAGAAAATTACCAAAATTACCACAAAAATATTTCCTAGTCCAAAGCCTCTCCTACAGAGGAGTGCTTAGCTTTTGATAAAAACCCTGGTTCTCATCCTGTCCCTGGGATTGCACCAAGAAGCAAACAACTTCATTCGGCCCCTTGAAATATAACATACAATGATACTGTATGTTGTTAGGAGTTAGGAGGCATTATAGCATGAAAGCAGAACATTTTCAAAGAAGCTAAAGACTCTTCTAAGTGCATGAATTAATTGCTGATGCTTACCCAGGAAGCCTTCCATTTGGGCTTGACATCCTCTGTCATACCTTTTTAAATTATATTAGAACCAAAGTAGGCTTCCATATTAAATAGTTCTCACCTTAAGAGTCCTAACTGTAGAAGAGGCAAGTTCCTCCTTTGATGTATTCTGCAGGCTGCCTTCTGAGAATCAGAAGAGAATAACCAACTTCGATCATTTGAACATGGAGCATCAACTAAGACCTAGAATAGGAAGGACAAAAGATGTAAATATATTCTTAGGGACAACATATACAGAGAAGCTAAATGACAAATAAAAGTACAAATAGAAACATTTCTTTGGGACCAAAATACATTAAAATTTTTGTATATATTTTCATTGTTTTTCTTGTTATTATTTTTTGTGGTATTGGAGATTGAACCTAGGGACATCACACTGAACTAAATTCTCAGCCCTTCTTTTACTTTTCATTTATAGACAGAGTCATCTATATCTAGATATATATATATATATCTACATATCTAATCTATATATATATCTAGATATAGATGGATAGATCTATAGATATATATATCTAATCTAGATAGATAGATAGATAGATAGATAGATAGATAGATAGATAGATAGATAGATTAGAAACTGCGAGGCTGAGTTCATACTTTTGATCCACTTTCTTTAGCTTCCCAGTGTTGGAATTACAAGTACATGCTCAGATATAATGCTGGTTTTTGTGTTTTTATTACATGGAAGAAAGATGGGGAGACTAAAATCTATTGATATCTGTTACTCATTTGTGGTGCTGGGCATTGAACTGAGGGGTCAAGAATGCTAGGCAAGGGCCGGAGAGTTAGCTCAGTGGTTCTGGCACCTGCCTCGCAAGCGCAAGGCCCTGAGTTTGATTCCCGGAAACCACATATAATGCTGGGAGTGGAGACACGCCAGACATGGTGGCTCATGCCTGTAATCCCAGCACTCGGGAGGCAGAGACAGGAGGATTGCTGAGTTCACGGCAGCTTGCCTGCGCACCATAGTGAGCTCAGGGCCAGCCTGAACTACAAAGCGAGACACTGTCTCAAAAAGAAAAAAAAAAAAAAAAAAGAGAATGCTAGGCAGTCTACTCCTGAGCCATATCTCAGACCCTTTCATGTTTAATTTTGAGGTAGACTCTCACATAAACTTATAGGCATGTATCACCGTGCCTAGCTAATAATGTCTATTAATGACATTTGAAATTTTAACAACCACACCAAAAACCTACCAAAGTCACTCATTTTGAACATCATTATCATACTATCATACTTAATTCTCAGCAATTTAAAGAATATTTCAATTTCCATTTACTGAAATGACATCTTTTCCTATAACTCATTCTCTAATATGAAAGGTTACTGAATTAAAGCAATATAGTGTACATGTTTGTATACTGACCCAAATAATATCTGACCTTTTCCTAAGTATCTTTAAAGTACATGGAAACATAATATTCTATAATCCTCAAGCCCAGTGTTACTGCTTCCTTTGAACCATGTTGATCATCAAATGAAAACTGTTTCCATGTTCACTTTATCAAAATTTCCCAGAGTACTGGGAAACTCTGTCAGGCTATGTCTGCAAAACAGCAACAAAGCAACATAATTGTGACATCTCTGGGAATCTATCAGTTTGTCAAAATGTAATAAAAGTACCTTGTCAAATGTTTCAGGCTGAACATCTCCTATTTCTCTGCCATCTAATTCAGATACTTCAATTACATTTCTCAAAGGCTGTGGGATGAAAGATTCTAATGTCTGCTTCAGCCATCTCAATCTCAGACTGTCAAACTCATTACAATGAAGAAAACCTAAATATAAAGGATTAAAAAGTTCCAGTTGAAAGCAATGGAATTGTTAAATTTCTACTTTTCAGTTAACACATTTCACAAAAATCAATTATAATTATTCAAAAATAAGGCTCAGAAGTAAATATTATGATTATTTTAAACTGACATTTACAATGTTATGCTTATACACCCGCCCAGAAGAGCTCACATTTATTCAGTCAAGTCTAATTGGAGGGAGGAAACCCATAGAGAACGGTGAATTCCTAAAAGCAGTACTTCAGAGAGTTCTCACCACAGAGCATGAGGTAACAGTAAAAAAAAACAAAAACAAACAAAAAAACCCACTCTGCTATTACATATGTAAAGGTCTTTCTCTGGCCAAATATCTCCATTTTAAATGAGGGAAGGTAAGGGTAGGTGGGGGAAAATAAGTATTGTACACTCTACACTAAGACACCCAGGAGACTTTCGTTTAAAGAACTTACTTAGCTCTTTAAGAGTCTCTGCTTATCTGTAAAATGGGATTATACTCTGCTTCCTAAGAGTGGTTGTAAAGGTTAAGTGTGATAGTTATCAGGAAGAAGAGAGTAGCTAAGATGCTTCAGTGAGGGTCTGCCAAAAGAGACACTGATACGATCAGCTATTCACACACATCCATAAGAGCTACAGAAGTCAGGTGAGAGATTACAGTGTCTGGTTCAGTAAAATAATGATAAAAGATGGGGACGGCAGGAAGGGAAGAACTGCCCCTAACATCAGTCTGCCAAATCTAATAAGTGTGCACTGAAAGAGGCACCTCCCAGACCTTAGACTTGAAACCCAGCACTGGGTTCATTGCCAGAGAAATCTAGGCCCAGGCATAGCCCCACAGCACTTCTCTGCCTCAGCATCCACAGACTATAGATCCAGAAGCTTCTCAGACCAGCAGTGACTGCCTCTGCTACCCTCCCACTGACCTTGAGCAGCAGAATGGGGGGTAAGACTCCCCTCAGTAAGAGGAGGGCCAGAATGAGCACAGGATTTAACCTTGGGGTTGTTTCAGTGCTGCCACAGTGAGCGCGAAAACCTGCCCCCAGACCACAGCTTCTATAGGGAATCTCTAGTCCTGCAGGTATCAAGTAGAGCTGTGATCTGGAGGTACCTGTCACAATTCAAGGTGCATCACTGCCACATGACGTGTGGGTGTGGTGCACACCGTTGAGACTTCTTTACTTCCTGTAGCTATAGAAGACCTCATTTGTGACCCAGCTTAGTGCCAGCCTGGACATTAAATCCAGTATCTTCATCACCTCTCTGCAGCTTTGGGTAGCACAACAAGGAAGAATGACCCAATGCTGATGTTGGGGGGCAAGACAGGAAAGTGAAAGTAAGACTGTGTCTTAGAGCTTGATGCCAAGCTGGTAAAATCTAACTTGTGCAGATTCTAATGGTCCCTATCACCAGGTCAGTGAACCCTCTATAGTGGTGCAGGTGCCACAGTTGGTAGGAATTCTACTCCAGTCAGCATCACCTCTGGGCTGGTTGCACTGCCCTTGGCCTATATGTCTACCTTAGCAGCAGACAGCCCCGCATCCCTGTGGAGTGCTTGTCATGGTAAGCTGTGGGTGATGTAACTCAGAACTGCAACGTTGGTGGTCACAGGTAGCATCATAGCATCAGGCATCATACCATCAGGCAGTGCTACAGAGAGAGTTGTCTACTTGGAGAAAGAAAAGAGTGGGAGCTAACAAGTCACTGCACAGGAGCCTAGGGCCAGTCCTTCTTTCTTGAAGCATAGAGCTATGAAAAAAATCCTGTAGTGCCTAAACAAAGGTTGTGGATAATGCATCTGAGCCTATCTTAGCTCCAGGAAGAGGTACTTCAAAATCCATTCTGCATGACTTAATGGAATTAGGCTGTAGAACAAAACTGAGCTTGGCACGCCCTCTAGTGCTGAAATAAAAAGATATATTTACTCAGAGAAGCAAACCTTAGAATTCAGAATAAAGAAAAGTGAAAAGAATGAACAGGGCTTTGAGCTAGCATTAAAACAACAAATATTTGAGTTGTGAGCAAGCAGACCTGTGCACACATAACCAAGCAGGCCCATGCTAGACATGCAGCATCCTCCCATACACACATATACATATCAGTGCAAGTAGGTAGGCCTGCAGAAGGTATGTGGTGTCCCATTCCAATGCAAGAAAGCAGGCCTCTACCAGACACACACCACCCTGCGCCAGTGCAAACAAGCAGCCCTATGCCTACCCAGACCTAAGAGTGTAACCAACGATCCACCAACTCAAAGCCAGCTCGACAGATTGCTGCCCCTCAGAGCACAGGGCTGTGGAGCTCAAGACTAACCAACTGACCTGATCCTGGAGGAGAAGAACATACAAGGAGACCAGAGAGCAACCAGACCCCTCTACTGTCAAAATCTCAACAGTCCTCTTCAACCTCAGCCCCACTGCCTACATCCAGCTGAGAACTGATTCTTCCAGTAGGAACAAAGACATACCTAGACTTGGAGCGTAATCACAGTGTGGGTTGAACAGACTGAGGGGCCACTGGTGCAGGCAGAGCAGCTCAAGAACCCATTTGGCACATGACAAAAACAAAGCAAGCCTGAATAACCTAATGATGCACCTCAAAGTCCTAGAAAAGTAAAAACAATTTAAACTCAAAGCTAGTATAAGGAAGGTAATTATAGAGATCTGAGGACAAATCAAGAAAAATGAAAGCAAAGAAGGCAAAAAAAAATCAATGAATCAAATAGTTCTTCAAAAACAATAAAAAGAATACATAAACACTTATCCAACCTAACCAACAAAAGAAAAGAAATGAAAACGGCTTTGTGCATGCTAGACAAGTACTCTACCACTGAGCTACATCCTCAGCCAACTGTTTTTGCTGACAGTGTCATTAATTTGCCCATGCTTTGAACTTTAATTCCTTATGCCTCAGCCTCCCAAACAGCTGGGATTATGGGCGTGCAGCACTAAGTCCAGCTATTTAAAAAGTTACTCTCTGTAGGAAGGTTTATTAGAGTAACTAGTCTGTGATGCTACAGGAAACAGAAATCCTATCAATTTCTATATCCTTCACTTCTACCATCAAGAGCTTTACAAACAGTATGTGCACATAAGTGGCTGACCAAATTGCCATTAATTCCCCTCAAAATATTCTGCCATCATTTGGTACACTCTTATCCCATCCTTCTTGCCACCCTCTGAAGGGGCTCTGAAAGTCTTCTTCTGTAAATGTCTTTATAGATATGGTGGGAAATAAGATGAATGCTGCCACTGTGGGCATCCAATGGAAAGGCAGGCTTCTAAAAACATCTTGTGTTCTCATCCACCTTATTTACCAAATTTGGTACCAGGAAACTTCCAGCTCTTTCCCAAAGTGAAAATGACCATGGAATGTAAATGTTTTGGATTCATTCAAGACACTGAGGCAGTCATAACAGCTATTAATTACATAGCAGCACAATTCATGATATAAACCTCTGAAACTGTAAGCCAAATAAACCTTTCCTCCTCTGCATGTTGAGTATTTGGTCCCAGTAACTAGAAAGCTAGTTAACAGAAACAGTGAAAAGAAATAGGGGGACAACCAGTAGGGACATCCTTCAGCAAGAAAGGTGACTATGCCACTCAACAAATCTTAGCATGTTAATGTTTCCCTATTTAGATTTATAATTGATTGCTTTTTTCAATTAAGGCCAGGATGTTACAAATCTGTACTAACAAAAAACAGCTAACAGCTGAACCAACAGAAAAGAAGAATAATTTTTTTCTATCACCCTAAAACATGAGCTTTATTATCATTCACAGCTGCAACCTTTTTGCCCAAAATAATGGCTAGTACTAACTACAGAAATTTGTATAAACTGCATACTTAGCAGAGCCATCATTTTAAGTTTTCCTTATAAAAGCTTTTATTAGCACTGCTTCTAAAATCTGAATGCCAGCACTGTAGCTAATGTAATTTGGGTTTTAAACATGAGCACAAAGACATCTGTACTTCTTAATAAACCATCATCATTAATCCTACTTAGATGAAGATCTGCTTTACTTGAAGCACTGCCTGAAGTTCATTGCCTTTGGTATAAGAATAGGAAGATTATTTTGCACTTCAAACTCACAGAATATATGTTTTGGGGTTTCTAATCAAATCAAATACCTTATTCTACAACTCTATAAAATATTTATACCTACTAATGAGAGTTATTTAAGATTAAAATACTCTTTCTTCAAAATGGTAGCCAAGTCTGAAATTTACCTTTTATCTTTTTTTTTTTTTTTTTTTTTTTTTTTTTGCTTTTTGAGACAGGGTCTTGCGTTGTAGTTCAGGCTGGCCCTGAGCTCACTATGGTGCCCAGGCAAGCCGCTGCGAACTCAGCAATCCTCTTGTCTCTGCCTCCCGAGTGCTGGGATGACAGGTGTGAGCCACCACATCTGGCACTACCTTTCATCTTTTGTAATACTAAAAGTTTTACAACCAAAAGTAAAGAACTTAAATATTATATGTCTGGTAAGAATGTTGTCAAAGAACATAGAGTGGGAGTAAAAATAAACACTCCTTACATGATTCTGTAACATTTCCCTTAAATTATAAAAATTTTAAGAAAGCTTACAAAACAATCTTGTTGTTTTGTGATTTCTTACATCAAAATACAGCAAGCATCAGTGACAAATTTTGGAAACTCTGAAAAACATCAGTAGAAAGGATTTTCTCTTCAATACACAGTTAACTGATATACTGTATCAATGTCAATGTATAATTAGATTCTCATTCCTCATAATCTTTAAACTCTATTTGAATAGCAAATGTTCTCCAAGGAAGAAGTAGTATCCAAACTCAACTTTGCATTTATCCCTATATACTTTCAAAGTATTTTTAACACACAAATCTTAAAAGATTATTGATTACTAAAAGGAAAGCACACTCTTACACTCTTACCTGGCCAGGCACACTGCAACAGAGCTACTGATTTGCCCCCAGGAGCAGCACACAGATCCAGAACCTTTTCCCCATCCTTTAATTCTAGAGCCAGAACTGGCAGAAGAGAAGCAGCATTCAGAAGATAGTATTTTTTCAGACTTCCAACTTGATGTCTTTCTGAAGGCATTCGGTCTGGAGTTCCACTGAGGTAACACTTCATTGACTTGGGAGAGTAGGGCAAAGACCCTTGGAAAAGTCTGTGGTAGCCCTTCAAATGTAAATCCTTTTCTAGTTCACAACAGTAACCAAATCGGTTGAGGAGGACAGCATATTGCCACAGTGATGGAGATATTAGTATATCCCTATAAGTAGAAAAAAGTATTAATATTAAATGCATCAATACCATTTTATATCATGAATAGGGCTAGGGTGGTTCCAGGTTTATACTTTACTTACTCTTGATTTCCAGAGATAGGATCAGTCTGACATCACCTTTTGCTTCACAGGCCCTGATATAGGACCACCCTGCACTGTTATAAGCCTATTTGTATTTTAAATTTTAATAGTATTCACTGTGGCTTCTTAAAATATATATAATTTTTTCCTTCAAACCCTGAGCAGAGATGTTTCGCTTGCCTTAGCCTTAATCTTCCCTATAGACTCTCATCTTGTCCCAAAATCCTGCTTTTATATAACTGTACATCTTTTAAAAAATGAATTTTTATCTATGTGCGTAAGAAACTATCTCTCTTTGAAACACTAATATTAATTCTGTGGAAAAACTATTATCAAAATGTTTTTGAAGGGATGAGTATTAAAGTCTTCCTGATGTGTATAAAAGGCATGAAAAGCTAACTGCAGTGAACTCTCTAGTAATGGAGTTAATGAGCTGATGAGTGGCTCAGATGAATCAGATCCAAGGATGATTTAAAAATCACTTATGGACTGATGGAGCAGGTTTTCTACCCAACAGCTTCACCTTCCTAAATTTGTATTTGATCCAACAGTTAGATCTCTTGACAATCACAAACTCACATCAACTGACAAATGATAGAGCAGGCAATATTTATTTACTAGCTGACCTTTCTGGCTGAATTATTTGGGAGCTTCATTAACCATAGTCAATTAAATAAATTCCAGCTGCTACCACCCTGGAGTTGCCTATACGAGGAATGACTAGAATGAAATCTAACACCTGCGACTCAAGCATACCATGTGAATTTCAATTTAAGGTAATATGTGGAACTACTTTCTCTTTTCAGTGGCTTTCGCCATGCATGAGATGGTGCATCACAGGACCCTGACATATCTGTATCAGCTATTTTAGAGGATGATCACTCTTTCTTTAAGAAAGTGGTTTGCAAACTTTAATGTGCATCAAGAGTGAAACTGATGCTATTGATCTCTGGGACCCCCACTTAAATAGCTATTGCTTTAAAACAGACCCCTATGAGGCTGGGGATTTAGCTCAATTGGTACCGCGCCAACCTTGGACACACAAGGGCCCCAGTATGATCCTTGGTACTGCAAACAAACAAACAAAAAAAACCAAAACAAAAACAGACCCCTAAGAATGCCACTGTGGATGCTACTACTACAAACTGTTTGAAAGTCCACCTTAATTTCCCCATACAAACTGGATAAAAACTTACCCTGTACAACGAGAGTCATGTTTAAGAAGAAGCGGTCAGAAACAACTTATACACACTGGAGTGGCTTGACTTACTTCATATACGTATCTCTTAGCTGACGAAGGGCAGGATTACTTTCAACTGGTTAATATCACACAGGACAATTTATTCATTATTTTTCCAGAATATGCAGTTATTCCTGGGTATTCTTTCAATTGATTTTCAAAATCAATTGGTCAATTAGAATAATTTATAAAGCAATTTGTATACAGATCTTGATCAAGAGTGTATTAAATGTACTACACTGGAATCAACAACTGTAATGTAATTTAGTCTTCCCAAACCTGACAATAGTATCCCTTCATTTCTTCACTGTTTTCTTTCAGTTCTGAAGGTAAAGGTTGCTAATGAAGTATATTCACACCTTGAGACACGTCACTTAAGAGGACTGTCACTTCAGGAACACTATACATTTTTATATTATCACCTAATATGGACTATAATAACTGTGAAAAATTAGAAAGCACATTCCAAGGCAAGGCCACACGCGGTGGCTGACAATCTGGACACTGATTGCTGTAAACTGCCTGTGTGGCATATGCTCAGAAAGCCTCCTGTGTTACCCTAACATCTCTCATGCTTAGGCAATGTTGTCCTTTTGCTAACATTCATTCTCTAAATATACACTGTGCAACAAACTGCACGCTAGATATGACTATTTACTGATGATGATGTATAAGTCACATCTAATACATGCAGACGGTATAAGATTAAATGTATGTTGGGGACCGGCGGGACCCTGCCCCGACTCGGAGTGGGCCCATAGGCCAACGCTTATGACGAAGACTTTGGGTCCCTTTTCCCTACCCGATGGCTACTGGGGGTGGGGGAGACGGAGGGTGTCAAGCGGGGCACTCCCTCCCTCGGATTTCTAGAGAAGAGGCTTTCTTGCCAAGGGCGGGCCTCTCCAGTCCCATCGTCCAGGTCGGCCGTGGAGACAACCGTCTGGAATGACACCGGAGTGTGGAGGGTCTGCGGTACCGGTCGGGGCCTGGGAAGCCTGACACGCATCAAGACTCTCTTCCGAAGAAGGGAGAGAAAGAAACGGCGACCAGTGAAAGACACACGGTTGCAGGCGCACCATGATCGCTCACGTGCCAGAGTGCACACTCCCCCCTCCCCACGAGGGAAAGAGCTCGCGTGCACCGGCGCACGCCTGGCCCAACACAAGCGAGGACGCTGGAGAGGACAACGCGCCACTCGCGTCCGGGAGGGGTGGAGAGATGGGCCGCCTCACCCCGCTCCCAAGACTGAGCAGGAGGTAGATGCCACCAGCAGAGGGCGACCCCGACGGCAGAGGCGACGGGAGAGGCGCCAGGATGCAGGACCACCCCACAGAAAGCCGAGGTGAGGAAACGCTGGGGGGCCCTTCCCGCCGCGGAGGGGCCATGTACCCGCCGGGCATTACCACCCAACGTGGGAGGTCAGCGAGGGGCGTCTGCCTTGTCTTTCGACCCTGGCTACCCCGGGGCCGTGCAGCCGCGGGGAGGGGAGCGAGCAAGGTCGGGCCAGGTGCCGCCCGCCTGCCTTCCACACGTCACGAAAGGAGAGGGGCCCACGGACCAGAAAAGAAGGGTGGTCCCATTCGCCAGGAGTGTCCGTCCCTTGCCTGGCGAGGGCTAGGCCCGGCCCAGAAGAGCCGTCAAGCACCACATTGGTCCTACACGCAGAAATGGCAAACACTGGTTTGGGAGGGCGAAGGGCCTGTTGAGGACGGTCCACAGACAAGAGAGTCCGTTTTAAGCCTCACTTAAAAACCTCGTTCGGGCTCCTGCACCCCGAACCCTGCCCCCCCCCCAGGAGCAGAGGTCAACGACCGGAAAGGAATGCTTGATATGCAAAAAGGCGCGGAGCCACAAGGAAGCAGGAAGGTCGGGCCTCGGTGCCCAGGACTGGGAGTGAAGGCACGGGGTAAACTACCCTGCCGCCCACCCGACACCCTCGGTCGCTAGAGGCCGAGGCAGCACCGCGGTCTGGGGACTCGGATGTCCAAGAACCGGCGCACAGGCCCAGGCAGACGAGAGGGCTCGGGAGGCACAGCAAGGCTGGCTGCCCAGAGGCCCGATCCGCTCTGCGGCAGCCACTGAGGGACTGCGTGTCAGCACAGCCCTGCAGGCACAAAACGCCCGCCTTCTGACAAAAGATCTGCCACCCACAGTGGCGGCACGGGTCCCCTTATGGTGCCCGCCCTTTGGACCAAGGCGCCCGGGGACAGGCCAATCCGAAAACCCCAACACACTAGTCACGTTGGGCCATCTGGTCGACCGTGAGCGGCAGAAGCAGAGAAACCGAGCCCCGCCACTCACCAGGCAGGCAGGCGGCCCCGGCCGGTGCGCGAGCTCCTTTACTCCATAATAAGTCCAACGGCAGAAAGTCTCAGGCGCGCCTCCCACCAGGGAACACACCGGACCCGCGCCGGAACCGCCGGCGCCCTCCCCAGCCTCGTCGTGAAGGCCAGCCAGTAAGTGGCAAGTGGGAGGTGGTGCTGGTCACTGCCCGGACCGGCCGCCACCCCACCACCCAGCCTCAACACCCCGCCGCGGGCAGCAGCAGGCACAACCGCGGCAGTCCCGCTAGCAGGCGGACCTCACGGGACTCGTCTCTGTCGCCAGGCCACATTCATCCCTTGTCACCCTAAACAAGTAGGAGAGAGAGGCACAAAAGCGGCCACCAGGCTTCTGCTCAACTTAGGAGCCTCGGAGGCCCCGTCCACCTCCTGTCACAGAGGCCTAAACCCTCACTAGGTCCACTGGACCAGTCATTCCCCGCAGGCCACGTGAGAGGCACCTCCCCGGAACACCACTGCAGGCAGGGAAGAGGCTCTCGTGTAGCTCCCTGAACCACCCCCCCAGCTTCGGGTGACTCCCAGGAACGAGGGGACGCACGCAGGCGTCTGCCTACCAAAGCCGGTGGCGTGTGACATGGGCGGATAGGTGGACGGCCAAACAGGCGGGCAGGCGAGCATGAGCCTTTGCCATTCTCTCTTCGCCCCGCGTGGAATGCAGACATGACCCCGAAGCGCACCAGAGTCGTTCGGGGAGCATAAAGGAGCCAGCTCCGCTGGCCTTGGGTGTCAAAGCGCAAGAGGGCCAGCCGGCCTCCGAACTTGAGGCGCCTGAGGAGGAGGAGGAACACCTGCCCCTTGCGCAAGCCTCTGTGGGTGTCGCCCACACAACTGGGCGCGGCCCTAAGCAATGCCAGCCGGCATTTCCGGTCAAACATTCTCCTGTTCTCCTTGTGAGGAGGCTATTATTTCTGAAGGTTTCCTTAGAACGAATCTCTGAGGCAGAATGATCAGATCAAAGTATTTGAATATTTTTACAGCTAGAAATGTTGACTGCCCAGCAGCTTTCTGGAGAGATTTTCAGCTTACAGTACTGTGTTCATCTCCCATCTCTAAGAGTGACTTCATCTCATCCACAACATCGGGGGCCTCGGGGTGGCACCAGGCTCGCGATTTTAGTCAATTTGGTGTTCTGGGTCGGTGTTTCCTAGTCGAACTTCATCACCATTTCCTTTGACCTTTCGGGAAGGACAAAAGGCTTTTCATACATTCACCGGAACGTATGTCTCTCGGAGTAACTTTTGATTCATTTCTGTCCACTACTCATATTTTTCCTACTCTAATATGTGTCACTCAACTTGCTGATTTGAAAATTGTGTCATTTACAGTGTTTTGTCATTGAGATAATCACCTGTTTAAAGAAAACATCAAAAAACGAAAAACCAAGCGTTTGAAAAAATACAAGCTCACGTTTAAATTTTTAAGAAACAAAATATTAACACAATGTGACAATAAGACAAGTAAAACTGAGCAGATGGTACACAGGAGTGACTGATTTTTGAGAAAGCCACTGAAGCTACTAACGCATCACAGCACAAATCATACTGCCTGCTTATTTCCCCAACTGGTTCGTATGGAGATCACAAGTTAATTTTCTCTGTGTCCTTCACGAAGTGCCTGGGGACTAAATCCACAAAGGAATCCATTGTTATTTATTAGTATCTTGACTTATTATTTTGGGGGGAGTGCTGGAAAATTGAACACAGGGCTTGACACATTCTAACCTGTGCTCTATTATTGAGTTTCATGGTAGACCAACCAATTACTATTTTTTTTTTTTTTTTTTTGAGACAGGGTCTTGCTTTGTAGTTCAGGCTGGCTCTGAGCTCACTGTGTAGTCCAGGCAAGCCTCGAACTCAGCAATGCTACTGTCTCTGCCTCCCGAGTGCTGGGATTACAGGTGTGTGCCACCACACCTGGCACTATAGTATACGGTATGTGGTATTGATTGCTGGTGGGTGCGGAGACTCCACGCCCAGCATTGTATGTGTTTACCAGGGATTGAACTCAGGACCTTGTGCTTGTGAGGCAGGCGCCGGAACCACTGAGCTAACCCGCCGGCCCTATTTTTTTAAAAATTTCATTTGGTTGGGCATGGTGGCTCATGCCTGTAATCCCAGCACTCGGGAGGCAGAGGCAGAAGGATTGCTGAATTCGAGGCTTGCCTGGGCTACATAGTGAGCTCAGGGCCAGCCTGAACTACAAAGCAAGACCCCCCCAAATAAAAAGTTTCAATTCAAATTTAATTAAATTTTAGTTAAGTTAAATCTTTGAAAAAATTACTGTTGGACTTTAACAGCATGATTATTTGATTTTTCTGTGATATTCTTTTTCCTCCTAGTCTCTGTTTGATCTTTCTATATGAAGGTGTTGTAGTCAGGGTTTTGGAAGGGAAATAAATTTAAATCAGGACTCATAATTTATAGGACTGTAATATTCATCCAAAAAATCAAAACAAGAGTGCAACAGATCTAGCCACACAGTAGAGACCCAAAGAATTTGGCCAAGGGTCCATCCCACAGCAATATCTTCCACAAGTTCAGCTGACAGCCTAGGGTCCAAGGCAATGTTCTCCCTAAGTCCAGCCAGTGGCATAAAGCCCTCAACAATGTCTCATGCTTGTCTGTATTGAGGATCTGCACCTGGAAAGCCCAAAGGCCAATGGTGGAAGCCAGAAAACCTGAACAGGTGGGATGAAGGATTTGTGCCACCAGGCTAAGGATCTGTACTGGAAGCTCCATCTCCCCTCCAGGCCACTTTTTATGCCATTGGCAACAACCCTCAGGTGGGTATTCCATGACCAGGCCACACACTGATTCAGTTCAGCTGAGCACTCGAAGGTAACCATTATTTAATCCACCACAGAGGACAAAAAATATTTTACCTAGAAATTGCTAAGCACAAGAGGTATAAACAGAATTATAAAATAATTATAGAACAGGTTAGAAAAGAATTTAAATTTCTATGGTTAGAAAAGTAAAATTCCTTGTTTTGATGCTATTACCATCTACTAGAGGGTATTCAATTATTTTAAATCTTGCTTGGAGAATAAATCAATTCCTAGAAATTCACCAAAGTATGCCTTCCATGTTTTGCCACTTTTATTTCTATTCTTCAGCGATTCTGACTGTTTTGTTTTCTTGGCAGCATTGCTCTCATATGGAGCAATTTATGTATAGATCTGTTATGAATAGTAGGTACCTCAGACCGGAAGTCCTGAGGGAACGTTTGTATTTCTGGGGAAAACAACAAAATACTAAAAATAATGAATGAAAAGATTGCTTCAAATTAAGGAACTAAGAATACACTAGCAAGACCAGATCCTTCATAGCAGCACAAATGGCAGAAAAAGGGCACACAGTTTTAAGTCATAAGTCTGGTTTGTCATAAATGAGAGATCCTTGCCAACTCTTCTGACTTTAAAAGGAGCTAAAATTACAAGGTTCTGAATAGATTGTTGAAAATGTATGTAGAGCCAACATGTGTGACAAAATCAAAATCTAAACACTAGCTAGTTTCTCTCTCCCTAGCCACCCCACTTTATTCCACTTCTCAAATTCAGTTAACACTACAGTATTTGCTAATAGTTAAGTAATTTTCCTGTCTGGCTGTAAACTCTGGGTCAGTAGGACCAGATTTACATTTTGTTGTTCATTTGTTTTCAATGGGGTGCACACAGAACTCCCAAGGTTCATACACATTTCCAATTAATGTAGATTTGGGGACAGGATATGTGTGTATGTGGGCGCGTATGTACATATATACATATGTATATATATACATATGTATATATATACATATATACATATGTATATACCTACATATACAGTAATGATAAATACGTATGATATATGATATATATGATATATATGTTGAGACAGGGTCTTACTTTGTAGTTCAGGCTGCCCCTGAGCTCACTATGTAGCCCAGGCAAACCTTGAACTCAGCAATCCTCTTGCCTCTGCCTCCTGAGTGCTGGGATTACAGGCATGAGCCACCACACCCGGCATTGTTGAAAGTGGTTCCTGGGGACCAAACCAGGGACCTTACGCTTGCTAGGCAGGTGCCAGAACCACTGAGTTAAATCTCCGGCTCTGTATGTATGGATCTTTGTATCCTTAGTGCATAATACAATGCCTAGAGCATAAACTTTGCTTAAATTGTGAATAGGTGAATAACTTGCCTAAGTTTTAAGGTATTAATTCTTCCATGTCAGGGAAGAAATGCCAAAATTAGTAAATTGTAACAAGAAAATCTTGAAACTATAATAGCTGCATAAACAAAATGCAATGGAAACACAAAAGGGAAAGTTTGATGGTTAATAGTAACAAAAGTAATGCTTAGAGCTTACTATATGTCAATATCCATTTTGTGTATGCGCATGTATATACTATCTTCTCAAATATGTTTTTTCCCATTTTACATAAGAGCCCAGAGAGATACTGATGTCCAATAACTTAGGTAGTCCTTATGTTCCAGGATGCTGAAGTATGATTTGAATCCACACTCATAAGGGCAGTACAAAGAACAGCATTCCTGCCAGAGGGAACAGAATATACAGTAGCAGAACCATGGCAGTATCTCTTTAGTCGTGACAGATCTTTGGTGTAAATGTAGTACTGTAGATAATGAGGAAACAAAGATGGTTTGTACACAGGAAGAGACACAAAAGAATGTGGATGCACTGAGAAGCAGCACAAGAGTGGGTATTCCCAAGCCTCTCCAAATGGGAGCTGTGTATCAGCAAATTAGTTAACCTGTGTGCTTTAGCTTGCCTATCTGTAAGTGGATTTCTATACTAATAAGAATACTGCAAACACAAAGTGCCATAAAAAATGCTGATTAAAATAAGCAAGCCAATATATGCACCAAAGGTGGGGCACTGGGTGTTGAAATATGCCAGAGATGAAGAAATCCTCCAGGGGAGTTGTAGAAGAGTTGCAATGGAGCTGAAAAGGATACCCAAAAGAATAAATTTTTTTCAGGTACAGGCAACCACCTTTGGTAGCTATTTCAGATTTTCATGAAAGAATAGTAGTGGTATATGGTGGTTAGTACTGTCTATAGTTAGGGAAACACCAAGAGTACTCTCACCTGTGACACCACCTATAATAATTTCAGGGATCACAAGACCACTATCAAGTTTGATTATTCACTAGGATACAAAGAAAGGTGTTAAAACTCACCATTATGGTAGGTTTTTAAAAACAAAAGTACACAGATTTCGATCATTCCTGGAAAAAGATCCACTGTACAGTGAACGAAAACTCAATGTATGGAGCTGCCAGCCAGCTGTCCTCACCACTGGTAGCAAGGACTAGCTTTTCCTGGCAGCAATGTGTGACAATATGTATGGGGGTACTGCCAACCAGAAATGATCACCGAAGTTTTTATTGAGGAGCAGTCACATGATATAAATGACCTCTCACACAGAGGACTGTTAGTATCCAGCCCTTCTAGAGCCTGAGTGAGTACCTGTAGTTGACAGGCCCCAGTGTAAATCACATTGTGACTATTAAACACGGCCTAAGACTCCAGGTAAAACTGATACTCTTAGCCAGTACATTTTAAGGACTCAGTGATTACTTCCCAGGAACTGAGGGCAAATGCCAGATTTATTTTCAGGTAAGTTTAAATCTTTACTACAAGATTAGTGAAGATATGGAGGAAAAAATTGAGATAATCAGCTTGACAGTTGTCTACAGTTGAGATAAAATATGAAAGTAGCAAAAACAGTAAAAGTTTGGAGAGAAAAATATCAGTGTGCTTTGGAGCTTGAATACGAAAACTAAGGTATGGGACTAAATCTGAAGAATTAAAGCTGAATTGACAGCATATTGATGGAAGTTTAAAGTCATACCATGAATGGACTTATTCAAAGAAAACATGTATGCAACAAGCAATGGCTGGACCACATACAGTGTAACTTCTCAGGGCTTCTCAGAAGATCATACAGCAAGAAAGGCTATTATTAAAAGGAAAATTAAAGAAAAATTCTAAATCTTTCCTATTACTACAGGAAATGAAAATTGCTGAGTAAATTATAGATGAAGGGAACAGTAATCCAATTTCTCCTAAAACTAAACAAATTGCAAGCACAGTATCATCTTGAAAATAAAGTTGGAAATCAAAAGTATATAATTCTGTCATTTCTCTCTGGTATATTTCCAGTTCAAGCTACTTCCTGAGAAAGCTTTTATTTTGCTTATGGGAGATTTAGCACGTTTATGCAAAACTTAAATTACCATGAAAATCCAACAAAAAGGTAGATGAAGCAGAAAGCACAGCTAATTAAATGGAGCTGAGGTTCACCGCTCATTTTGTTTAGGGTCAAATAATAATTTATAAGTCATTCTTAGTATACTAAAAAAACATAATTCATTACAGATAATGGATAGCCAAATCACTAGAAAATATGCAGATAAAATATTTGAAATAATTTCTTCATCAGCCACATTTGCCTAATTACATCTTAGGTATGAGAAGCAATATATAACAAAGGTTAGCTGTAAGGTGTTGAATCAAGAGAACCCAGGCACAACTCCCAGCTTTGCAGTTTACTACTTGAGTGAACTTGAGCAAGTTAAACTTCATGTATCATCCTCAGATGAAAAATGAAAAGCAAACCTCATAGTTTGGCTTTCAGAACTTGTAAGTCAGTACTGTCTGGCACATGATCAGCATACAAGATACTTGGATGTTCCTTCTGAGTACCTTTACATACTCAAAAATCTCGTCAATCTATTATATACTTTACTTTCATTCTCTGTAGAAGATAACTATTTTGACACTATTTTGAAATAAAGGTTACATACATTTCATATTACACTATTTGAGTTGCCTAAATAACCTAATTTGTCCTTCATCTACATCAAAACCACCTAACACTTTATTAACTTTATTAGCCAAGATTTAACCTTCATTTCAACAACTCTCAGAACTGTTCTTTCTGAAGGAGAAATATTTATTAACACGAGGGATAAAAAAGACAACTATGTGAGAAATCACTACCAGAAACAAGTTCTAGATATTATCTAAAGTCAAGTAACTGTTTTGGAGGCGTGTAGTCCCCAACTTCCCCAGCAGTGCACTCTTCTTCCCTCTTGCCCAGGGAATTTCTGTAGCTTGCCTCAGGTAATTTCCTCAGGATTTCACCTGCACCTCAGACTGTGACAGATACAGCAAGATACTCCCGCCTACTTCTATCATGTTTAACAAATTTTACATAGTTTACACCATACCCTTGTGAAAATCCCTGACAACCAGACTATTCCAAACAGCACACAAGGACTGCCTGCTCTAAATATTTAGGGGGCAATGTATACAGTACTGTATCAGGCATTTAGTGTCAAGAGTCTGTATAGTAATGATACTTAGCAAAACTCACCAAATGTACTCATCAAATTTCTCTCATTTGTTTTCTCATTGCTTTCTCTCATTTGTTATACACTTTCATGTGTATATACATTTAAAGAATTTATGGATATGCACATACAGAATATTAATTTTGTCAAATTGGTGGGCAAGTCTGTCGCATGGATTAGTCACTGCTCACAACAAAGAAATAATTTTTATCTCTACAAAACTTTTTTCCTCTCATTTTTTTTTTGAGACAGAGTCTCACTTTGTAGTTCAGGATGGCCCTAAGCTCACTATGCAGCCCTAGCAAGCCTCAAACTCTCAGCAGTCCTCCGCCTCCTGAGTGCTGAGGTTACAGCATAAGCCACCACACCTGGTATTGTGGTGTGTGGTACTGATTGCTGGTGGGCATGAGTCACCACACCCAGTATTGTTATATGTGGTTACCAGATTGAACTCAGGACCTTGCGCTTGCTAAGCAGGCGCGGGAACCACTAAACTAAATCTTGGCCTCTCATTTTCATTATCTAGTAACTTAATCCATTTCTTTTTATTTCTTCCTTTCCACAGGCCCAGTGAGAATGGGCAGCCACATTTAGATTACTGTAGCTTTTACGTTCACTGCATTCTTCCCTCCAAAAGTTGTATCACATTCTTTACTTGCACTGTTTTATCTTAAAGTACTAAAAGATCAGTTATACTAACCTTACTGTATTCCAGGGGTCTCCAAGCTCTTTAGAATACTGTTTGTCAAAATGATCCAAAACAACTTTGCAAATCTGTTTTGCAAGCTTCCCTTCCGATTTTGCTTCCAGCTATGACGGTAAGAAAAAGTTGCTGACACATATTGGTAATATTACAAATTTATTGAATCTCAACATTAGCACAGTCTATTTTTAAGGAACTTCTTAAATAATTTTGTTTCTGCAACAGGATCAATATCCTACCTGAAACAAAGCTGTATTACCGACACTATTCAAAAATTTCTCTTCCAGCCGGGCGTGGTGGCTCACACCTGTAATCCCAGCACTCGGGAGGCAGAGACAGGAGGATTGCTGAGTTCGAGGTTTGCCTGGGCTACAGGGGCAGCCTGAACTACAAAGCGTGTCTCAAACAAAACAAAACAAAACACCTCTTCCAATGTTGTCCGTGAAGCAAAGGTTAAAACAGAATCTAATGGTACTAATGAAACTGTTATAAAAAGAACTAATTTTTAAATATCCAGTGTGGATGTGACTATTAAGGCGAACTTCGTGAAAAGAACACGAAAATTCTGGACTATACTCTCAAATTTTCTGAGCCTAAAATTTCAAACTTTTTATCATATCTATTTAAAAAGATATCACCCTAGTTTCTTCGTGTTTATCCATTGAAGAAACCTGTCTCGAGGGCCGAGAAAAATCTAACGGGACAATAGTAGAAAGCCAAGCCTGAGTGCTCCGGAAGTTTACGCGGAGCTCGAACATAAAAGCGAGAAGCTACAAGGTCGCTGTTAGCGATGAGGAAACCAATTACTTGGAGACACGGAGGTGTCTTTGGGGGAAAACTACAAAGGAACGCTCAAGAGAAGTGTACCTGAGGGCTCAATATAAGAGAGTTCTGGACAGTGAAGCCAAAAACGGAAAAACAAAAAAACAAAAACAAAAAAAACCCCGAAAACCTCTCCCTTTCCCAGCCCTCCCTCGCCTCCTCGGCCGCGCGGCGAACTGGTTCGGTCCGAGGCGCCCAGTCGGCCCCAGGCCCTCACCCGAGTCAGCATTGTGCGCAACTTGTACAAAACACTTGGACACGATCAGGAATCAAGACCTTCCAGCGAACACAAGAAATAAACTTCCATAGCCAGTCGACCTTCGCGGGCGTCCTCGTTTTTCCGGTCAAAATTCTCGCGAGATTTTACTTTCCTTAATTCGCAAAATCTCGCTACAATGCTAAAGTATCGCGATGGTTACTCGCCGAGTTGCGCGGTGCGCAACTGGGTTTTGGATCAGGTGGGCGTGGCGGGCGAGGCGGGCCTGGCTAGGGGCAAGACACAAATGTGGGCTGCAGTGCTTTGGGAACTAAAAATTCACCTCGCGGAAGTGTCTCTGTGTGTGGTTTAGGGAAGAGATGGGTCCCCGTAGGCTGTTTCGTCTTCGTTCTAGACTCAAAGGCAAAGGCAGTTAATTTGCCAAATCCATCGACCCCCGTCTATTCTTGAGATGCGAAGAAAAAATAAATCAGTTTTCTGACATGAGGCATGGGGATGATCTTTCTTTTTTTTTTTTTTTTTTTTTTTTTTTTTGAGAAAGGGTCTCGCTTTGTAGTTCAGGCTGGCCCTGAGCTCACTATGTAGCCCAGGAAAGCCTCGAACTCAGCAGTCCTCCTGTCTCTGCCTCCCCCAGTGCTGGGATTACAGGCGTGAGCCACCTTGCTCAGCACTGTGGTATGTGGTGTTGATTGCTGGTGGGCGTGAGTTATCACGACCAGCATTGTATGTGGTCACCGGGATTGAACTCAGGACCTTGCGCTTGCAAGGCAGGAGCTGGAACCACTGAGCTAAATCTCCGGCCCCTAAAAATGCATCTTAATAAACTTTAGATTTGGCACAGCGAATACTATGGCATTCAGAAGTAAAAAGTTAAATGGATGTTACAGGTGTTTCTGGAAAAGTTACTAGTCTAACTTTAGCCTTTATATTTGCAGGGATTCCATTAAAATTTATTTTTTAATGTTCATGACAAAAATCTAACAAACTATTTTATTTACAATGTAGACATACGAGATCTAAAAGCAAGAAACTGCTATACTTCTATTACCCAAGTACTGTGTAATATATGAGAGCACTATTTCTATCCGCATTGTCTCTGCATATTTCCATTTTATGATTTTAAATAAACATTCACAAATTTTGTCCGCATTTTTGATAATCTTAAAGTAGGTAAGTAGGTACTTAGTTTGGATAGGTTTTCAAATCGTATTACCTATGTTTCTTTTGAAAATTACTTGTTCATATCCACTTATTTTTTAGTCTTAGTGTTATTAAAGAATTAGCAGTGGCACGTTGGCAGTACATTTTCGGTTTCTTAAAACAATTTCACATTAAATGTGAAGCCACTTTAAATTGCAATACAACACCAATTGTTCTGTTGATTCCATTCGTGTATAAACTTTCCTCCCACTGTGGAAGTCAACTGTTTACTCTTCTTATATTTTGACCTTTTAAATGTAAGCCCTTTATCTAGAGCCATTATTATTATTATTTTTTTTTTTTGAGACAGGGTCTCGCTTTGTAGTTCAGGCTGGCCCTGAGCTCAGTATGTAGCCCAGGCAAGCCTCAAACTCAGCAATCCGACTGTTTCTGCCTCCTGAGTGCTGGGATTACAGGCGTGAGCCACATGCCCGGCACTGTGATATGTGGTATTGATTGCTGGTGGGAGTGAGTCTCCACGCCCAGCATTGTTATGTGGTTACCAGGGATTGAACTCAGGACCTTGAGCTTGCGAGGCAGGCGCCGGAACCACTGAGCTAACCCTCCAGCCCGAGAGCCATTATTTTTGTATCATGGGAACCTAAATGCATTTGCCTCCCACCCCAAATCATGAGTGAATAATCCAAGTTCTACATTTTAGAAATAAACTTAGCCGACTTATTTTAAGGCTCTATAAAGAAATGAAATTTGAAAGAGCTGACATAAAATAGCAGACACTGTTTTTTTTTTTTTGTTTTGAGACAGGGTCTCACTTTTAGTTCAGGCTGGCCCTGAGCTATGTAGCCAGACAAACCTTGAACTCAGCAGTCCTCCTGCCTCTGCCTGAGTGCTAGGATTATAGGCGTGAGCCAACACACTGGCACTAAAATATGTGGTATTGATTGCTGGTGGGTGTGAGTCATCACACCCAGCATTGTATGTGGTTACTGGGATCGAACTCAGGGCCTTGTGCTTACAAGGCAGGCGCTGGAACCACTGAGCTAAAATCTCTGGCCCTAAGTTAGTTTTTAAAATGATGTTAAATAATCAATTAGCGGGCCGGAGGTTTAGCTCAGTGGTTCTGGCGCCTGCCTCGCAAGCGTAAGGTCCTGAGTTCGATCCCTGGTAACCACATACAATGCTGGGCGTGGAGACTCACGTCCACCAACAATCAACACCGCATACCACAATGCCGGGCGTGGTGGCTCACGCCTGTCATCCCAGCACTCGGGAGGCAGAGGCAAGAGGATTGCTGAGTTCGCGGCGGCTTGCCTGGGCTCCATAGTGAGCTCAGGGCCAGCCTGAACTACAAAAGCAAGACCCTGTCTCAAAAAAAAAAAAAAAAAAAAATCAATTAGCATTATTGATGATGACGCCTCTAGGCAAGAAGTTTTATCAAACTAACCATCTCTGTTGTGAAATCAATTGGTCTAAGCAGTGTTTCTGAATTAAGTGCACTTTATGGTCCATCCTGTACTGTTTCATATTTACATAAAACATCTGAAATCCCTGTACATTTAGACAGAGGTATATTTTGCCCCTCAAAAAGGCAAAGACAGGCTCTGTAGTAAAACAACCTGAAATAAGATATGTTAGCTCCTTAAAATATATGGTAGGAAAACATAACAAAAACCTGTAACCACTGGCAGAAACAGCACAGCTTTAGGCAATCTTAGACTCTGATTGTAGGTAAGGCTCTTTTTTTTTTTTTTTTTTTTTTTTTTTTTTTTTTTTTTTTTTTTTTTTTTTTTTTTTTTTTTTTTTTTTTT
>PVIC010020176.1:0-29808 GCA_004025085.1 Thryonomys swinderianus | reverse complement strand
CCTGTATTCCCAGCACTTGGGAGGCAGAGGCAGGAGAATTGCTGAGTTTGAGACATCTGTGCTACATAGTGAGCTCAGGGCCAGCCTGAACTACAAAGCGAGGCTCTGTCTCAGAAGAAAAAGAAATGAATAGGCAGTCAGAGAGGTGTTGGGCCCTCAGGGGAACCAGTACAGAAGAGACACATCAAGACTGCAGCTGAAGGTGAACTTGAAGAAAGGCAGGCCTCGAGATGGAGACATGATTCCCAGGCTTACGAAGCTCCCTATAGATAAACGGCAGCTTGAGATTACACTGTAATTAGCACCATCTGGTCCGCTGAGCCTAGAAAAGCATCAGATGCAGAGGTGGGTGACCAGAGCACCCTGTCTCACATTCTCTTCCTTTCCAGGAATGCCTTTGTTCTTTCTACATTAGAAGTTATAGATAAGCTAAAGTTAATGATGCTCACGCCAAACCCTCGCTATGTGCCTCCCTTCCCCATGAGATCAATATTAGCTAAGCGACTAATCATTCTATAGGTTGACTGTGGTTTGACCCACAGGTTTTCATGTTGTGATTTCGCTGTATAAAATCCCCTTGACAAAGAGTCTCAGCAGCCACCCCCTGGCAATTCCTCCTGGAAATCTAGGAGCTGTTCTTCTGATCACTGTTTCCAATAAAACTCTCCTCACCTCCTTCTTTAGTTGGAGACTTCGTTCCTTAATGTGAGACCACAAGCTCAGAACCTATGGTAACAATTTCTCAGTAAACTCTTGGGAATATACAGCATATGAGTAAAAACACGATAACATGAGTGTCTGATGCTGCTTATAACTGATAGGTCCTTTGTGGTGGAAAAGTCACCTTACTGAGTCAGGTAGGAGAACAGTAGGCCCTGGGTCCTCGTCACATTTGTCAGGCTTCATTCCTCTCTCCCATCATGTGGATGCCACGATGACTTCTGCCAGCTCTGCAAACGTCAGATGAAATAATAAGAGTCATAGCTTCTCTCTTACACTTCTCAGCACCATCTAACACGCTGCCACTTGGGGTTCCTGTAATATGAACTTAAGTTACCAATAAAGCAGACCATGAGTCCCCAGTGCTTGACCTATTCAACACTGAAAAGTGACCAGCAAAGTTTTGCTTTATTGATTTTTGTGTTTCAGGGTTTTATGTGTTGTGGTTTGTTTTGTTTATTTTTTTATAGGAAGGGAAGAAGCAAGGAAGATGAAATATTCTAGACAGCAAGTAGGCTTTTCCTGAGGAAGGTATTGTGATCAGAGAAGCAATAAAACAGATGCCCAAATTCCATTCCTGCCCAGCTCCTCCTGGACTCTGCTCCCCAAGGAGGAGCCCGGGCCTCTAGCCAAGCCCAGCAACAACCCATATTCACTCAGGGCTATTTATAGTGCTGGACTGTCAGGCAAACTTCTTCCAGTGTCACTATTTCTAGCTCTTTCTAATTCAAATGTCTTGTCAGCCCTGAGCCATAGCAGTGTATGTTTAAGTGCTTTTACACATCAATATCCTGGGTCTCCCAGGATGCATAGATTAAAGCAATATTAGTCATCCTGGTTTACTCTACTGAGTAAAATACATTTGTGGATAGTAGCCAGCCACTGTTCTCCTTTATAATGTAGAAGAATCATTTAGCATCTGTGGTCACTGATGTACCTTTTCCATTTTGGGAAACATAAAATCCAACTGTAACAATGGCTTTGGCTGGACTCCTTTTAAGCATGTTTTAAGATTTCTCCCTCTAAATAAGAATTATGAGATTACAGTGTCTCCTATTTCTAATTTAGATGACCTTATGAAATATGGATGTGCTATCCACAGAGCCCTGCCAGTCCCTGATATTAAACAGCTCTGATGAAATGCTGTAGCCAGTTGAATCACTTCCCAGAGATTGAGACAATAGTAACAAAGCTCCAACTGTGAAACCTGGCCCTTAGTAACAAGTAGGCCTTACTGGGTGAGAAACCATGGCTTTGCAGGTGTCCATTTGGGTTGTTACCAAAAATGAAGAAGGAAATGGAAACGGAGAGGAAATGGTATCAAAATTGAGAGACGCTTAACTCCCCTTTCTTGACACTTCTCTTGAGTTAAGGTGAATTTAATGAGGGAAAGTAAAAGTCATCCTAACTTGATGGGTAACTTAGTCATCCAATCAGCACTCAGAAGACTTTTTTGCTGGGGATCAAACCTAGAGCCTTGAACATGCTAAGTACATGGCAACACTAAACTATACCTCCAGCCCCAACAGGGTTTTGTTTTGTTTTGTTTTGTGTAGCAGACTCCTTACTATTGTAACCAGTTCTCTCCTATCGCTGGGACAATGAAGTATGAAATCCAGACACAAGGGAAAGAGACCCCCACCCCGAAGTAACCTATGGGAAACTGGGGACAGGGAAAGTTTCTCCTCCTAATGTCAGCCAAGTGCAAAGTCCTGAGTTTGATCCCCGGTAACCACATATAACGTTGGGCATGGTGATTCACGTCCACCAGCAATCAGTACCATGTACCACAGTGCTGGGCATGGTGGCTCACGCCTGTCATCCCAGCACTCGGGAGGCAGAGGCAGGAGGATTGCTGAGTTCGAGGCTTGCTTGGGCTACATAGTGAACTCAGGACCAGCTTGAACTACAAAGCGAGACCCTGTCTCAAAAAAAAAAGAAAATGGCAACCATGTTATTTCTAAGGGCAAGACCCTGGGTAAACTGAGATAAGTTCTGGGAAGTTGAAGTGCAAGAAAAGTCTCTTCTCTTAACATCAGAAGCCTACCTAAAAGTGACAGCCATGTTGTTGCTCTGCCTCATTTTCATGCACACATGAAATAGTCCAACAAAGTGCATACAAATCCTTCTCAGCTTCCTCCCTTGGAAACCCTCTCACCTAGTAAGAGTCTTCTTTGTCCTTCTAAAAAGCATTACTTGGTTCATTCCAAAAAGAATGAAATTTCATCTCTCATTTATTTTATTTTCCAATGTTTTTGTTCACAATGTTATATGACTCCAAACATTTCGGATGTTTATGTATTTCAATCTATTGTCCTTGCCTTTTGTTTTTTTGATCTTCCTCCACTTCAAGATTTTATAATATTTTTCTAAGTTGACCTTTTGTTCTAAGAGTTAAGATCTGAAATGTTCCCCGTAAAGTTCATGCTTTAAGGGCTTCATTGCCACCTTGCAACACTTGTGGGAGGTGGTAGGACCTTTGGGAGGTGAGAGCCAGTGGAAGAAATTTAGGTCATTGATGCACACCCTTAAAAGGGATATGGGCACCCAAGCCCCTTCCTCTCTCATCAGTTTTCTTTCTGGCCAACAAGTGGTGAACAGTTTTCTTTGTCACGCATTCTCATTGATGTTCTACCTTAACACAGATCCAGTAGCAATAGAGCTACCTAATTAGCCATTCCCTGAAACCTCTGAACCTATCAGCCAGAATAAACCTTTTCTTCTGGAAATTGTCTCAGGTATTTCATCATAGCAGCAACTTAAAACACAGTTACCATTTCATACTTTTATGCTTAATTATTGATCTGTGAAGAATTTGCTTTAGAGTAAATTAGGAGGTTGGGAAGCTCATTTAATTGTTTCCTAGGTAGTTAATGTATCACTGAAAAGTCACGTATAGGATAAGCCACCTTTTCCACTCTAATTTGTAATGGAAACTGTAACATACTTACTTATAAATATATGTAACAGTCTCTTCATGAACATTTAAAATATTTCTACTTTTTTCCTTTTTGTCTATTTATGTAGTGGTAAAAATAGTTAAACTATGTTGACTTTATAAATGTGTTTTGACATCTGGCAGTGATGGATATCCTGCTATTATTTCTGCATTTTTTGTTACTGTTCTCATTGTTTATTCTCCCAGATAAGATGAAGAATCATATTTAAGTTAAAAAACAATGTTTGGGTTTAGATTATAACAGGGTAATGAGTTTTGTTTTTTGTTTTTGTTTTTGTTTGAGACAGGGTCTCGCTTTATAGTTCAGGCTGGCTCTGAGCTCACTGTGGAGCCCAGGCAAGCCTCGAACTCAGCAATCCTCCTGTCTCTGCTTCCCAAGTGCTGGGATTACAGGCGTGAGCCACCATGCCCGGCACTGTGGTATGTGGTAATGATGGCTGGTGGGCATGAGTCTCCATGCCCAGCATTGTATGTGGTTACTGGGGATCAAACTCAGGACCTTACACTTGCGAGGCAGGTGCCAGAACCACTGAGCTAACCCCCCAGCCCCCAAGGGTAATGAGTTTTTTAAATTAATTTTAGGAAAATGTCCCTGTCTCTCCAATAGTGACGCTTATCTCCAGAAACACAGGCCCTCGTTTGCCTGGCTAATTTTTAAGTTTTGCAGTTCCCCTTATATAAGAAGTATATTGAAGCCGGACATAGTGGCTCATGCCTGTAATCCCAGCACTCAGGAGGCAGAGGCAGGAGGACTGCTGAGTTCAAGGCTTGCTTAGGCTACACAGTGAGCTCAGGACCACCCTGAACTACAAAGTGAAACCCTGTCTCAAAAAAAAAAAAAGGGCCAGAGGGTTAGCTCAGTGGTTCCGGCACCTGCCTTGCAAGCGCAAGGTCCTGAGTTCGATCCCCGGTAACCACATACAATGCTGGGCGTGGAGATTCATGCCCACCAACAATCAATACCACATACCACAGTGCCGGGTGTGGTGGCTCACGCCTGTAATTCCAGCACTCGGGAGGCAGAGGCAGGAGGATTGCTGAGTTGGAGGCTTGCCTGGGCTACACAGTGAGCTCAGGGCCAGCCTGAACTACAAAGTGAGACCCTGTCTCAAAAAAAAAGAAGTACATTGATTCTTGCAAAACTTTTCCCCAATTATTTTCTATTTTAGGTGGTTATTATAAATGTTGAAGAAGTATTACTAGTTTGGAGAATTTAAACCAATCCTCTTTTTAATTTTTACATTTTTCATTGGGTTTTCTAGATTCTTTTTCCAAGTAGCTAATTATATAACTCACAAACAATAATTTTGTCTCTTCCAATATTTGATTTCACTTATTTTTCACATCTAATTGCTTTTTATCATTCCAGTCATAATAGCTAGCTCAAATGCTAGCTGTTGTCTTTACTTTAGTAAGAATCATAGTAACTAATATTCTTCATGGATTTATGATGTGTAAGGTACTATTCCAAGAAATTTAGAGATTAACCCATTAAATCTACTCAACAGTCCTTTGAAAAGGATACTTTCATTTACTCTGGTTTTATAAGAAAAGAGACACAGAGACATGGAATTACCTGCCCATGGTCACACTACAGGAACATAACTAATGGAGCCAAAACCTGAATTCAGGTATTCTGATGAGCAGGACAGTGATGCCATTATGACTCTTTCCCATCATGGACTAGGATAGGATCCAGGATGAAGGAGCTCTAAGTGGCCTGGCCATATCTTAACATCTCATATTGCCACGGCGAGTTTAATCTTACAGCCACCGTTGGATTTTCCAGTGTCTGTATAAATTGCCAAAATACCAGGAGCCAGGAAATAGGACTAACCCATCAGAGGCAAGGGTGAGGCATAATTATCACAAAGGACACAGTACCACTCAGGATGGAAGCTGGGACTGGCATTGTGTTCCCAAGGAGAAGACAGATGATCAACCAAAAAGTATACTCCTTGGGTACATAGGGCCATGGGATATTTAAGGTAGATGAGCAGAAAGTTGACATCATCTACCCTGATGGACAGCCATGACAGCTTACCTACTTTCCACACACAGCCAATTCTCAGATCCAATAGTGATCCACTAAAGGAATTGCTGGGTCCCCTGTGAAGAACTCTGCAAAGTCACATAAGTGTCCACAGTGCTGATTCCATCACCCTCCAAACAACAGAGCTATTCACCTGAGCAATTGTACACTAGGGAAAGAAGAAAATTGTTATGATTTTTCAGGCGCTATCATTTACAGGATTGGAGATGACACTGGTATTTGGAGACCTACCTCCATAACAGCATCCATTATAGAGATGGCACTGGAAGCCAGGTGAGAAATGGAGTCTCAAATCTGCCTTATTACAGATTCCTTGTATTTGCAGATCTGTCCTATAGTCACTTTCTTACTTCGTAAGTATAGAATCTGGGTAATGTGAACTGGTAGAATCTCATACTGATTACCTTGTTTCTGAGATAAGAGGTCTGTGCTAGCTATTGTCTGTCAGTTTCAACCTATCCCAACCTTCAAGCACGTGCATGTGTGCGTGCACACACAGACACACACACACACACACACACACACCTCTATGTGCTTCATGACGCTGGAGCTAGGGCTCTGCAAATCACATTTCTGCTGACTCTGCATGTGACACTGCATGTGGTTTGGTCAACAGGGAAAATCAGACAGGTAGGGAAAGAGGAGACGTGTGCTTCCCAGATGTGTCCTGCATCTGTCAGCATCACCTCATCCCCACTTCTTACCTTGGCACTAGTGTTTGTTGTCATGACACAGCCGTTTCCCCCACAATTGCACCAGACACCAGCAGCAGCCCCAGGGCCTCTTCCTGATTGGTCTCACAGCTCCAGGGGCTCCTCTGCTTCATCAGCATGAGCCAAGGAGTTGCCTCTTTCAAGAGTCTGATTCTGGGTCCTACTCCAAGCTTCCACCCATCAATAATTCCAACTTCTTTCCTTGTTTCTTCAGCCCTAAAAGGGATAGCTGCTGTCTGCACACGTATCTCTTAGACACCTTGGTGTTCACTCTTTGCCTTTCCAACTTACTATTTAACAGGTCTTAAATTCTCACAGTTAAAATAACGTGTGGTGTCTGGCACCCCTGTCACTAACCAAAAAAAAAAAAGAAGGAAGAATGGAAGTGCTACAGGGGCACAGGATTTGGGGCTATGTTAAAGACTTAAAGGAAGCTGGGATAGTGGTCACTACCCCGCCCCTCTAATTCACTGGCCTCTCTCCTAGAATAAGCTGGCTGGACCCTGCTATTAATGGTAGCCTCCCACAAACTTAACTTGTGCTAACTCAGCCACACCTGCAGATCCACAGGGCCTCTGGCACTTGGGATGAGGCTATTAGATTAGAAAATGAATTCTTTTCAATCCCCATAAGAAAGGAGGATCAAAAGCAGTCTGTCTTCACTTTGAACAGACAGAAATAGATTCTTTACTATCCAGTCCTCCTGCCCATATCACAGTACAATTCAATAGGATCTGGACCATAAGGATGTTTTGTAGAAGGCCTTGTGGTTTCACTATACTGACAACATCTCAGTCATGCCTAGGGGCTGGAAGTGATAAGGACCCTGAATGCAATGTTCAGACACATTAGTACAATTTTCCTCAAAGTACTGAGGCAGCGGTACCATGCTTGGTAAACCTCTTCCAATATTGGAGGCACTGTTATCCACCATACTTGCAAATGCTGCTCCAGCTCATTTATTAGTGAGTTCAAGGTTTCTGGATCCTACGAGTGTCATGGGTCCAGTGTGATCTAAACACCCTAACCTCCAGCACCTCAAAACATGATTACTATGAAGATAGGATCCTTTTAAAAGGATTTAGTTGGGCCGGAGATTTAGCTCAGTGGTTCCAGCACCTGCCTAGCAAGCACAATCCCTGGTAACCACATACAACAATATCAGGTGTGGTGACTCACGTCCACTGACAATGAGTACCACACACCACAGTGCCGGGCATGGTTGCTCATGCCTGTAATGCCAGCACCCAGGAGGCAGAAGCAGGAGGATTGCTGAGTTCGAGGCTTTCCTGGGCTACATTGTGAGCTCAGGGCCATCCTGAACTACAAAGTGAGACCCTGTCTCAAAAAAAAAAAGTGATTTAGTTAAAATCATCCCACCAGACTGGACCCTAATCTAATGTGACTGGTGTCCTTGTAAGGAGGAAATATGAACACACAAAGATACCGTGGACTCTTGTGTGAAAGGCCACATGGGGACATAATGAGAGGTCAGCAGGCCATAAACCTGGAAGCAAGCCCTCCTCATAGGAAACTAGCCCTGCTAGGAGCGGGATCTCAGACTGTCAACCTCCAGAACTTTATTCTAGCCTCCCCACTTGTAGTGTCTTATTACAGCAGCCCGATCACCAGTGCAGAGTAATTAAGAGTTCTGCAGCTAGACCAGGGCATAGGTTTCATGATCCAGAAGATTCCATGGTGCTGAATTCTAGAATCTTTCCCAAACTTCAGTCCATGGCATCTGCAGTGGGCAGCTGTGCACCATTTAGAAAGCTGCTCCTGAAACCCATGTGCCACGGAGTGACAGATATCTGAGTACAGTGCACCAGGCTCATCAGCACCAAAGTCACTGGTTGGGCTGGGGGAGCAACTGTAGGCAGGTGCACAGCAGGCCAGGGGTGTACAGGAAATGACTCCATGCCTCCAGGGACAGCCTCTGATGGCCAGCTGATAGGAACTGGCAGAGAAATACCTCAGCTCCCTCAGCTTTTAAGTGGGATACCTCTGAGACCCAGGTTCTAGCCTGACAATCTCCCAAAGGATCAAACTCTGGCCACCTGCAGTGGTAACTTACTTGATAAGAACTTCTAACTTCTGGCCTTTTTCTCTGTGTCACCTACACTTTCTGTGGTCTTTTCCAAAATGTTTAATTTTCTGTATTGTCTCCTACTAGGGGAACCCGAATAAAATAAGACACTACATCCGCCAAAGTATAGCCATTCTCTAATCAACAGCATACTCTTAATTTCTCCTCATTAATGTCTAGGATTACTCCCTCTTATGCCTGCAGATAAAAGAGGCAATAGTTTGGGGAAGTAATAGGAAGACAGTACTTTGGCTTCTTCATAGCTCAACATCTGCAAGTTGAGGCAATATACTATATTCTATCAGTACAAACCCTATTCTCTCCCTAAGGGAGCAGATGGCAGAAAATGGACTGTCTTCTTATGTTTTCACATGTCACTCTTAGGAGATCTAAAACATAGGCATGCCATACGGCATTCCTTAAATCTAGTCCCTTTGCCTCTTATATAATAACCAGCAATTCCTCTAGGATTCTGGCATTATTGTCCATTACTGTTCCTTTTAAACATCATATCATAGCCCTTTTAATGAAAATTGAATGTGATTATATGTTGGAGCCTGCTGGCTTCAGATACTTTGATCTGAATGTCTACAGTATCCTACTCAAGAAGTAGTGGAAGACAGAATGGCCAAAGTTTATGGAGGCCCCTTCCCGGGAGTAAGGCAGTCTCTCCATACAAAGCCACCATACAGAAGTTCTGTTAGCAATGCTAACCAGCCGTGTGGAAATTCAAATCCTCATCAGCATGGTTCCTCAAATAATTCCTAAGAAAATTATTCATGAGCTTGAGAGACAAAGAGATGAAGAGAGAGACAGAGACAGACGCAGAGGCACAGAGAGATGGAGTCATACAAAGACACAGAGTGAGAAGAAAAGAAGAGGGGAGGGTGAATAAAGAAGAAAAAGAAAATGGTGGATCTGAATTTCAAACAAGCCTTGAATTATAATTATTTCTCCAGAGGCAGTTTATTAAAACTGGTCATTCAAAAATGTTTGGAATATTTTTAAAGGAATTAAAAAAGGATTTCATTTTATAGTCAGCATTACCAACTATTTCATTCTGCAGGTGACATTTTAATGGCCAAACAATCACAACAGTGCAATAAATCCTGGAACTATAGGGTCATTTTCCTTTGGGGTTGGGTCATGCTTCGAGTGATTTTTTTCATGGGTTAAATTCGGTCGTTATCTGCATGACACCTCTTGTAATAATAACCTTGCTGTTTCCCATCTTGTCATAGTTATCTTTCCTGACCAGCTGCCACTCACGCTATGATCTTGGGATGGTAGCAGGTCTTCTCTGACCTTTGCAGCTAGTAAACTTGAAGGCCCTAATGAACTGGCAACCCACAACAGCCCCAATTAGCTACCTCCAGCAGCTCTAGGAGAGAAGCCACTCGTTGTCACCTTTCTATCTTAAAAATTGAGAGAAATAAGCTTAGGCTGGATGCAGAAATCACCTTGAAATATCCAAGGAGCTTCTCACCCAGACCAAATTCTCACCTCAGCATTTCTGTAGGCTGGCACAGTATTTGAACCCATACTGACTCTGGTCTAAGGATTTAAACACATGTTCAGAGCAATACAGCTAAAAGGTGAGAGGAAGAGTTACCAGACCAGATAAATGAGCTGAAGTTAGCAAATAAGCTGCATTACACATATGAGTATGAAATATTTGGGCCACCTAGATATCTAATCTCTTTGACTTTCAATGTCACGTTGTCTGGGACTATGCTTCAAAATCATGTCATAGTTGTATCTTTTTACTCAGTAATCAAGCCCATGGAAAGTGTTCATTTAGCTTTAATGGCCTTTATGATACCTGGAGATATCATCTCATTTTTTATTCAGACAGTCAGAGATAGGACCTAAGAGCTGGCATTTGAAATATGGACCAAATTTATTCTCATTCTGCCTCTTAAAATTCCAGTGAAGTAAAAAATGAGAACTGTGGTGAAACCTGAAGCTTCACCTTGACTTGGTGTCTCTACCGATGGGGCGTAGATTTCCAGATGGAACATCAAGGATGTTGGGAAGAAGCTGATTAATCCAGCTTGTAAGTCTTATGGGTTGTTGGAGCTTTTACCACATTTTTCGACTGGCCTTTTCAAATCCAAACTATGTTCATTGTCAAAATTACCCCCCAGAAATAAGAAGGCTAAATTGTTCAGTAAATATCTTGTCTACTTAGGAGTGCTGTGGTCATTATACAAGAATCAGGAATACAGGAAGCCATGGTTTCTGTCCGCCCAGAAATGAGAGGAATTACAGCATCCCTGTGGATTCAGAAAAAAAAAACAGTGTAAACCTATTGGTCTTCAACTCAGACTCTTGCAGTGCCCGGAGAAGGCTTCATGGGGAGTGGTGGGAGTTATGCTGAAACTTGGCTTGGGAAAATTTAGATTGGATTAGGATAACAGAAGAAAGAGCAAGAGCATCCGATTCCACCAGCCTACTAGATTTCTACACTTGGCTTTAGAAGTGAAGAGCTCGTGGGAGGTGGAACATGGACCAAAGAGCCTGGCTCTGCTCTGACTGGCTGGACTGCGTGGATCCTGCACCTACCTTCTCTGTGTCTGCTTTCATTTCTCCCCTCTCCTCCAAGACGGAGCCAGGACTGCCTATGCCATAAAGAGCTCCTTGAGTTCTGAATAAATGAGAAAGCTACCTGCGAAGAGCTGACCACCAATGCATTAAACTGAAGTTTGAGAATTGTCAGAATCAAAAGTGAACGGTGAGAGTAACCACAAGCCCAGAGCAGCTTCTCCTGGGCAGCAGAGGTGTTGCAGCTGCAGAGCATGGAGTACCCTGCGGGCCGGGATTAGGTGGGGACACCAGGGCCCTAGGTCATGGATGAGCTCTGAGGAGGGAGGCGCCTCCTAGAACTGGGGACACAAGCCCCAGGAGTGCATTCCCCAGGAGGGCACAAAAGCAAGATTTTGTCAAAGCCTCAGGTGAGAGGGGCAGGTGCATTTGAACACCAGGACTTCGTAGCTGCAGTTTCCAACTTTCCATGAAAAGAGCTCCACCCTCAGAGGATTTTCACTGTCATTTCCCACAGTGCCACAGGCCTCCTCCCTTCCCCATACCACTCCTGTGAGGGCGAACAGGCCCACAGGGACTAGGGTAGGGAGAAGATGAAAACTAATCAAACAAATGACTTTGTGAGAGGAAAGCTTTGTTCTCCCAGTGGAAATCTCAGTGAGAGCATTTCAGGCTGGAAGCTCTCCGCATATTTCTCTTTTTGCCTTTAACTCCAGAAATAGACACGGAAGGGAAACTCACAGGCAGTCACATCACGACATCTCCCATCCCTTTTGAGTTTTCACTTTATTTGAATCATTGTGCCTATCATTGTTTCTTTCCACCAGGTCAGTGGTTGTCCCTGGGTTAATGATGTCTTATGAGTTGTGAATGTGTTCTAGAATGCACGATTGCTATTGTGAAATAGTAAATATTCAAAGGGAAATGGGGTTTAGGGGTAAATAATGAGGAAAGAAAAAATTGATGGTTAAAAAAAAAGGAAAGAAAGCTTGTGTATATAGGGCTCAGAGGTGGTAGGATGGGGAGAGGAAGGGGAAAATGAGAATTAAATTGTGTCATACACTGGTACAAATTCTCAATGTGAAGTGTAATTTTGATGTGTATATATAATGTATCAATAAAATATACCAATTAAAAAAATGATGTCTTTTGGGGCCAGAGGATTAGCTCAGTGGTTCCGGTGCCTGCCTCGCAAGCGCAAGGTCCTGAGTTCGATCCCCGGAAACAACATATAATGCTGGGCGTGGAGACTCACGCCCACCAGCAATCAATGCCGCATACCACCATGCCGGGCGTAGTGGCTCATGCCTGTCATCCCAGCACTCAGGAGGCAGAGACAAGAGGATTGCTGAGTTCGCGGCGGCTTGCCTGGGCTACATAGTGAGCTCAGTACCAGCCTGAACTACAAAGCGAGACCCTGTCTCAAAAAAAAATGATGTCTTGGGCAGGAGGGTTAGCTCAGTGGTTCTGGCACCTGCCTTGTAAGCACAAGGTCCTGAGTTCGATCCCCAGAAACCACATACAATGCTGGGTGTGGAGACTCACACCCACCAACCATCAATACCACATACCACAGTGCTGGGTGTGGTGGCTCATGCCTGTAATCCCAGCACTCGTGAGGCAGAGACATGAGGATTGCTGAGTTTGAAGCTTGCCCAGGCTACATAGTGAGCTCAGAGCCAGCCTGAACTACAAAGCGAGACCCTGTCTCAAAAAAAAAAAAATGATGTCTTATGGGTAGAAAAGAACTCAGTATACAAAGAACACAAGCTTCCATTAATGCTTACAAATCTTCCCTACGGTGGGACCCTTCAGTGGTGGTTTGACAGGCTCTTGCAATGAGTGGACCCACACCTGTCCACACACATCAGGATGGAGCTGGGCCCCCAAGGTGTTGTATTTGAAGACAGACTCTATAGGGGAGATAATATGATCAAGGATGATCATAAGAGTTGGGTCTTAATCTGATCCATGTCCTCTTAAGAAGAATTACCAAAGATCTCTGTCTGTCTTTGTCTCTGTGTGTGTGTGTGTCTCTCTCACTCACACACACACACACACACACACACACACACACACAGGCCTTGTGAGGACACAGTGTAATGGTCACCATCAGCAAACCAAGGGGAAGCTTTCCAGGCATCAACCTTACCAGCATCTGATCTTGGATTTTTAGCTTCCAGAATTGGGAGAAAATTTCTGTCTCTCATGCCACCCAGTCTGTGTCCCTCAGTACCCCCAAGGGATCAGTTTCAGACCCTCACTCCAAAATCAAAATCCTCCTATGCCCAAATCCCTTCCATAATATGGCAGGGTATTTTCCTGTAGCTACACACTTCTCCTGCGTACACGTCATCTCTAGATGCCAAGAAGAGGAGGTCCTCTCAGACAGGAAGGGATGGAGCCCAAACCATGCCTTGCAGTACATTGACCCTCCCGCCACATAAATATGACCTGGTGAAGGTCCCACATCCTGGCCTATCAGACTGGTGACTGGGGAGGATCATCTAAAGGAGGGAGGGTGGATGCCAGAAGCATACTTCCCGTCACTTCCCGAGGGAAGAGAGATGGACCTCGCTGCTCTGGGGCAGAGGTCAGTACACGAGCAGAAAAGCAGAGGGACCAGGTTTCCCTTGCTTATGACAGATTCCTTCCCCATTCAGACCTCAACAGGGCCGCAGTACTCGCTGCAGACTCGGGCATCCGACTGCTCCGCCCTGCTTCTCCCCAGTGCAGCAGACTTGGTAAAGAAGCCAGGCCATTCGGAGACTTCCGATTACTTCTGCAACCCAAACAAGGAAGCAGAGGCTGGTGGGCCTCCTTTCATCTCTTTGTGTCTAGCACCCAGCCTAGAGGAGGGAAATCAGATAATCAATAAAGCATGATCCAAAAGCAGGGAAGAGAATTATCTCCCAGGGTGGGAGCCGCACTAACAGGAAGGCAGCAACACCTGCAGGTACACACAGTGCTGCCCCTGCGGAAGGATCGTCTTGGGTTCACTGACCGCTGGGCCAAGAGTAAAATAGTCCCGGAGCAACTTTTTTTTTTTTTTTCCTTTTTGAGACAGGGTCTCGCTTTGTAGTTCAGGCTGGCTCTGAGCTCACTATGTAGTCCAGGCAAGCCTTGAACTCAGCAATCCTGCCTCTGCCTCCCGAGTGCTGGGATTACAGGCGTGAGCCACCACGCCGGAGCAACTTATTATGACCCTCCAATGAGCCTCTTCTCCAGCCTGTATAGCCAGGGTGTCTGTCGGTTAAGAAGTGGTGGCAAGGGCCGGAGGGTTAGCTCAGTGGTTCCGGTGCCTGCCTTGCAAGCGCAAGGACCTGATTTCGATCCCCGTAACCACATACAATGCTGGGTGTGGAGACACGCCCACCAACAATCAACACCGCATACAATGCCGGACGTGGTGGCTCACGCCTGTCATCCCAGCACTCGGGAGGCAGAGACAGGAGGATTGCTGAGTACTCGGCGGCTTGCCTGGGCACCATAGTGAGCTCAGGGCCAGCCCGAACTACAACGCAAGACCCTGTCTCAAAAAAAAAAAAGAAGTGGCAAAATGGTTAGAATCTTAGTCTTAAGTCCACCCCAACCAATGTCCACCTCCTCCAAAAAGCCTTCTCTGATTAATCTAGGATTCCATGAACCTTGCCCTCCTAATTGTCGTCTGTCTTCTGTTTTTAATTTTAATTATATCTCCCCTTTGACCTCACTGGCATTAGTAGGTTATACTTCTACTTGTTTATCATGTTCCTATATTTTCTCTCTCCAACTACATTTAAAATGTCAGAGTATCTTTCACAATGTATAACACAGCAGACATTTTATAATATATTGAATGATAATAATAATTACTGAAGTATTTGTGGAGTATTTACCACATGCCAATCTCAAGAGAAGGTACATTTTTTTACCATTTTGTTCTCACAGCAAAGTAAGTGCTATTGTGCCTGTTTTAAATATCAGGAAACTAGACTTGGAGAAACTCAACTCAGAGTGAAGCTAAGGTGGGAAGCGCAGCCATCTCACGCCAGCTTCAAAGAGTGACTGGATGGTATCCCCCAATACTCTTACATGGTATTTTCTTTCTTTTTTTTTTTTTCTTTTTTTCTTTTTTTCCTGGTACTGGGGATCAAACTCCAAACCTTATGCTTGTGAGGCACAGATATGTGGTATTTTCTAAGCACAAGATAAAAGTCTTAGATTTCATAAGTCATATGACGATGCCTATAAATACAAGACTGGAGCCTATGCTGAGTTAGAATGACTGGCCGAGCCTCCGAACTTCTGCTTTGGCATCAGCCAAATCCAGCACCCACACCACTCAAAAGTCAGTGGCCACCAGCATCCTTCAGGATGGCTTCTCATCTCCTAATGTATCAGTCAAGGAAAATTACTCCCAAAGCTCCAAATCTTTACAATCAATTGAACCATTAACTGATAGGAACTGTGAAGCAAAATATCTAGAAAAAAAATAATAGCTGGGCATGGTGGCTCACACCTGTACTCCCAGCACTCGGGAGGCAGAGACAGGAGGATTGCTGAGTTCCAGGCTTGCTTGGGCTACATAGTGAGCTCAGGGCCAGCCTGAACTACAAAAGGAAGACTTTGTCTCAAACAAAAAAAAATAAAATAAAATAAAATAAAAACAAGAAAATAAAATAAATAAAAAGGCACATCCTTTATACTCTTACCTTAGGCTCATGAATGCTTCTGAGCTCTAAAGAACCACGAGTCATTGTCCTATAGGTGGGACTCTAGCTTGTCTCCTGCCCTTTGATCTACCAGCCACAGCTCTCAGAGTTAATTGGCCACCAGGCTGACATGCCAGAGACTGAAGCCGCTGTCACCAGTCTCTTCTGCAGGGGCCAGGACACTCGCTGGAGATGGATCAGTGCCCCAAGCAAGCAGAGAGGGACAGCTCAAGGCTTCATTGCACAGGGTAATAGGATCCACTGGGAGAGTCGTGGCTTCTGGCTGAGGGAGCCCCTTGAAAGGCCTAGTATCTGTCCTAGCAGCAGAGATGAGGCTGCCGTTACTTTTGGCCCTGTCATGGGCCTGTCACAAACATTGAAGAGGCTCCGATAGTCATAGCCAGCCTCTTTTCCACTGTCAAGGTCTCATCTCAGGGAAAGGGGCCCTGTTTCTACACTGTATGTACCTTTGCCACAGGACTAAATTTCATTCCTCACGTATCTCACCATCCCCTGGCCCCTCAACTGTGTGTGACAACCTGCAAGATTAACAGAGACGGGCAAGAATCCTAAGCCACCTCCATGCACAGGCCGACCTTTGACCTGCCTTCCAAATGGATTCCTGGCAAAATCACATTACCCAGGATACATCAAACGATTGGGAGCATCCATTCAGATAAAGAGCTCAAGAAGATCTTTTTAAACAAGGTAATAGAGAGTGAATTGTTTTGGTTTCCTGGACAATTATCTTTTAAAGAGCAAAATCTCCATCTGCGCACTGTCTTCACCAGTGCAGGCTCAATGACTCATCCTGTCCAGCAAAGAGGAGACCAGGAATGGAGTTCACAATTTTCCTTTAGAGGAACTGGGTTCTGAGTTCTGATTTCCAGAAAAAAAAAAAAAAAACCTCACTGAGATTCCATCACACAGCAAAATACTCAGGGCCTTCATTATCTACTCCCATGCACAGAGCTGAGCTCAGTGCCAAGTTATTATTATTTTTTCAGTTAGATGTAGCTTTTGGCCAGGCATATGCCATTGCAGCACCTTTCATTTTAAAACTCAAAAGGACTGCTCAATTTTTCATTAAGTATGAAGCAGTGCTATTTATCATGATAGAGAGGCAGTATCATAACCTTCATTTTTCAAACAAGAAATGCAAAACACAGTCAAGTTCAGTGAAGTGGCCAAAATCATATAGAAAGATTTGCCGTCTGAGAACACTGATCTTTTGGTTTCTCAAATTCCTCTAGGACTGGATCTCTCTCAATGCATCCTCCCTCCAACCCCAGCCTGAGCACCTTCTCCCAGGTAAACCCCCACCTATTCTTCAGAGCTTACAACAGTGCTGCAGGGTCCCTGTTTTCAAAGCCCTTATCAACATTTGAAACAATATGTTTATTTTTGTGGTTACCTGATTAACAACCACCTCCCCCACTGAGTGTAAACTCCACCAACTCTGGCGCTAGGCTGTTCTTGCTGTCCCTGCATCCCAAATGCATAGCAGTACCTGGCTCATAACAGGCCCCCTTGGCATGTGTTGAGGGCGTGGATGAAGATGTGGACCTACTCAGTGGGGAGTCCACAAATCTGCGTGGAGACCTCTGTATTTAAACGCTATTGTAGTACAAATCAATGGTGCACTGTTTTCTCATCAGGATGTAAACACAAAAGCAAGGACTTCCAAAATTAAAGTCAAGGTCACCTCCTCAGCAACATCTGATTGCCTGCTACTTTGTCAAAGGAAATGTAGCTCTTGAAAGAATTCTTTGTCAAAGGAAATGTAACTCTTTTTCCAAACAGGAGCACATGGCATTTATACACGTAGGATAACACTCTAATAACTTCATTGGCTAAGTTTTCAGTTCTTCGGCTATATCTGCAGTCATGCCCCCTGGTCAGAGAGCAGTTGAGGGGCACCGAGATGTGACAAAATTCCCTCTATGTGGCTTCTGGAATAAGAGAGCTTCTCTAAGATGACAGCATGCCGGGATGTGAGAGCACACGAGCACGCGCACACACACACACACACACACACACACACACACCTCTTCTTGTCCTCAGCAACACTTTCCATTCCCTGACACCAGGATTGTTAGCTCACACTGTTCAACAACAAAGTTAGGCTTCTCATTTTTATCACCTTCCTAGATCTGTGAGCTGAGAACGAGAAGCATGACAAAGGCAATGAGATAAAAATTCACTCTGCAACTGGAATCGGCAGTCAGCATGAGGCCCTCCGGAAAAACAGATGTCATGGCTGCCATCTTGTGGGATGTGGCTCTTCATTTGCTTCTGACGTTTTTGAAAGTGACACCCATTTGAGACAATAGAGAGCAGGGTTTGTCCGAGGTCAGATGCTTCCTACCATGTTTGTCCGAGGTCAGATGCTTCCTACCATGCTTACCAGTAGTGGACAAACAGGCTGCCATAACTGTCCCAGGGAAAGGGTCAGCAAGAGAGTACAATGTCCTCCCCCTCCTCCTCCTCTACTTTCTCCTACCGCTCTTCCTCTTCCTCCTCCTCCTTCCTGCTGCTCCCAGCCCATACCCTGCCCATCGCCTCTCCTCACTCCTGGCCAGTGTAATCTGTCTAAATGCAAAGCTGACCACAGCCAGCCAAAAAGTTAGCACTTTAGAGGATCAAACAAACATCAACTCATTGACTGAGGGAATGCATGGGAACAAACTCTCAGCGCTTTCCTCTTCTTACCATTATTATTAGCATGTATTAGTTATACAGAATATGGGCAACATTTTCACCACACTTTCTTAATCGGAAAAATTAAATTCAGTTCTGTTTCTCATATCTCTGTGAAGCTGGCCCAGGACGAAGAGGTAGCACTTTAAACTGAACTTTCTTGATACTGTACCATGACTTTAATCACCAGAAGAGTAGGCAAACAGGTATCCCTGCAGGAAGGTTAGGTTCAGACAAGCTACATGGACTGGGAATGGGGTTAGGCACCAGGTAGGCTCTTGGATGGAATGAACCCTGTTGTAGATATTACATGGACATATAAGGAAAAAAAACTCTTAACTAAACAGTATGACTCAACTTTTAAAAATTAAAAATGAGGAGCCAGAGATTTAGCTCAGTGGTTCTGGCGCCTGCCTGACAAGCACAAGGTCCTGAGTTCGATCCCCAGTAACCACAAACAACAATACCGGGCATGGTGACTTACACCCACTAGCAATCAGTACCACATACTACAATGCTGGGCATGTTGGCTCATGACTGTAATCCCACCACTCAGGAGGCAGAGGCAGAAGGACTGCTGTGAGTTCGAGGCTTAGCTAGGCTACATAGTGAGCTCAGGACCAGCCTGAACTACAAAGCAAGATCCTGTCTCAATAAATAAATAAATAAATAAATAAATAAATAAATAAATAAATAAATAAATAAATAAATAAATATGAGAAAATCGGGTCCGGGATTTGGCTCAGCTGTTCCAGTGTCTGCCTCACAAGCACAAGGTCTTGAGTTCAATCCCCGGTATCACATATCACAATGCCGAGTGTGGTGGCTCACACCTGTAATCCCTCCACTCAGGAGGCAAAGGCAGGAGAAAAAGAAAGTGTACAATGAAGCCTTCTTACCCCTGTCTGCTATCCAACTATTTCCCCCATATAACCATTGTTATTATTTTCCTGTGAATTCCTAGAGTTTCCTAATGCATGTGCCCAAAATTCTATTAACTCCCCTACCTTTTTAAACAAGAAATAGCAAACCGTGTATTTCATTCTGCACACTTTTTATAGTTGCCTAATATATTCTATCTTATATGAATATACTGTAAGTTCTCTATTGAGGAATATATCTGTCACTTTTGATCTTTTGTTATTTTTATAAATGGTGCTGCATTGCACATTGAACAAGCTTCAAAATTCTCTTTGTTCTTTGCATATGTATTTGAAGGGTGACTCCATAGAAGTAAAATCGACATATGGTTTTCTTAAGCTATGAGTTTAACTATTTGCTTTTAGTAGGTATCAAAACATCTTTGGGTCAAGATGACTGTACCAAAATCACCATAGCAACATTGACAAAAGGCAGGGGAACCACTTTAATATCATTAGCTGGTGATGGAAAACAGAGCAGTTAACTTTCAGCTTCTGCTCATCCTTTTCTTAAACACTGTGGGCATTTATTGGGTTTGGGTCACCTGGTACCCAAACCCTTACAAATGGCCTGAATGTCAAATTTAAATAGGACTTGTCCTGTTTATCTTTCCCAGAAATATATAAGGTTGGGACAAGCTAGAAGTTGGAAAATATATAAATGGCTTCTTAACTCATTCTTTTGTCAAAATAAGTTTTAAATGAACTGAAATTTAGATATAATAAAATGAAAGCATAAAACCATAACAGTCCTAGAGTAAAATTTAGGTGACTATGTCTATAAAAATGGAGCAAGGAAGAATTATATAAGAAAAACAAGAGATTATAAAGAAAAACACTGATTGTATGATTGATTGGACAACAACTTTCTTTTTACTGGGACACCATATCCAACACCCACAAGTTAATGGAGGCAAGTTTTATTTTTAGTTCACAGTTTGTAGAGATTTCAGTCAATAGTGGGTTCCACGGCAAGGCCGTATGGCAGAGGAGAAACATGGCAGGGCAGGCAGGAGGTAGTGAGCAGCCTATCTGCTTCCTTTTCCTTTGTATTCCGCCCAGAGGACAAGCCTACTGGTTGGTGCAACATACACCCCAGGTAGAGCTTCCCTCTTTGGTAGTTCTACCACCAAGTATGCTAAACCAATCAGCGAGCTAATCCATGTATCACATACCCATTACTGGCAGCTCCTGCAGTAAGTCTCCAGTCCCACCTGTCCAGTATTTGACACAGGCCTGAGAAAAAAATCAGTGAGAGACAGAACTGAGAAAGAGAAAGCAGGGTACTAGGGTGATCAGTGCTGGTGCAACCAACAAAGGCGCTGTCCAGTCCCAGGCACTGATTTTCACTGGCAATTAATTAGGGTAAAGGCAAGCTACATGCAGTTCCTATGGACATTAATGTAAACAAGGCTCGTAAAGGACAAGACAAAGCATTCTCAAATTAGGAACACAACAGACAAAATAGATGGTTATAATTAAAGCACTGTACTTCTAGTTCGAAAATTTGGTTATGGGAATGGAATGTGGGTGCGAATTACCCTGAGTTCAGCTCATAGGCTTCAGCCAGACTCACTTTTAAAAACAAGGGATTAACACTTTATAGCATGCTTGGGGCATAATCACAATTACAGTCCTCTGCACCCATCCAGGATCACACACCCCTGATCTAACCACCTCCCAAAACCCCACCTATGTGCTCCTGGGACTTGGGGGAACCTCTAGATCTGAGTCATAACACCTCTCAAAGATAATTCATGTTCCATTCACTAGAATCTGTGAATATTAAGTTCTGTGGGAAAACAGTCCTTGGAAGAGGGAGACAAGAAGGTAAAGGAGGAAGTAGATATGAAGACCAAAGCAGGCTGTGACATGTGGAAGGGGTTGCAAGCCCAAGGCAGCCTTCCCAAGCCAGGACAGAGATACAGAGCTCCCTGAGAGCCTCCGGAGGAACCAGCCTCCTGATCTTGACTTTAGTCCAAGGACACCGCTTTGCACTTCAGAACAGTAAGAGCCACAAAGTTTGTGATTCTTTGTTATGGTAATAAAAAAAAGGAAACTACACATTCTGTATTTCCAAAACCGTCACAAAAAAATTTCAGCAAAATAATAATTAGGTTTATTGATGCAATATAAAAACTATATTTTAAAAAACAATTAGAAAAAGAGAAATGACCTTGCTAGAAATGTAGGAAAAACTAACAAGTGATATGAAAAAGAAGAAACACCAATTGTACAACATACTAATGAAAAAATATTCATGGTTACTGACAATAAAAGATATAAAAAGTATTTTTCACTCATCAAACTGGCCAAAAGGAAAGTGCATGCTAATACTCCACACAGAGGAGTGTGTCAGGGATTGAATACAGTCATGCACTCTGGATGGGAATATAAACTGATATAACATCTTGGATAACAACTTTTTTAAATGCCCCAATAATTTAAGCATGTTTCCATTCTGATGACCTGTATGCCCTATGTTTAGAGATACATCCTAAATTGAAATCCAGAAACTTGTGCAAAGATGTCAATATAAAATGTTCCTTTCAGAGCCAGGAATTTAGCTCAGTGGTTCCAGTATCTCCCTCGCAAGCTTAAGGTCCCAAGTTTGATCCCCAGTAATCACCTACCACAATGCTGGGCATGGTGACTCATGCCTGTATCCCAGCACTCAGGAGGCAGAGGCAGGAGGATTGCTGTGAGTTCGAGGCTAGCTGGGCTACATAGTGAGCTCAGGGCCAGTCTGAACTACAAAGTGAGACCCAGTCTCAAAAAAAAAAAAATTCTTTCAGCATTGTTTGTAATAATAAAAACACAGTCCAAAAACAAAAAATCATCAATAACCTAAAAGCCCAGGATGGCTCATTTTGTGCTACTGCTGCCTGCAGACATGTGACTCCAGCTTCGTTGTCTGTCAATATGGGCTCCTATCAGTAACCCTCCAGGGAGTCCACAGGCCTTCAGCCTAGGGCTGTGTCATTGGTTCCTCCAGAGGCTTTTGGCTCCTTGCCTGAGTATGTTGGATTCACTGGCTCTCCCATGTGCAGCTACAGTGAGCCATCTAGCCTCAGACCCTGTAAGCCAATAGAATTGATCCTCTTAGCATTATATATACATTCTATTGGCTCTGTCCCTCTAGAGTATGGACATTTACATTGTCCATAAATAGGAGATTGATTGGGTTAGTTATTGTACATCCCTATAATAGGATATATTATAGACATTAAAAATGTTATACACATGGAAAATACATATTATGTATTTTGATAAAAGAACATACAAAATTGTATAGTGTCCTTCCATTATGTAAACCTACATATTATATAATATTTTATATTCTATACTATGTTAAGTTGAATCATTATCACAGTTTTTTCTTTGCCCTCTCCATGAGACCGTGGAATATACTCAGGTGGGAAGAGGAACTTTCCTAGCCTTATTAATTTTGGGCTTGGCCATATGACTTGTTCGGTCAAAGTGACTGTCAGTTCCAAGCCAGGTCCTTACGAGGTATTACAAGGATCTGGCTGCACACTTGTATTTCTATAATTACCACAAGAAAAATGTGCTCTTGGAAGCTCCTGACCAAGAGGAATATAAAGACAGTGGAATGGAACAAAACCAACCCAAATTTTAAACCAAGCCAATCAGGTCACAATCTAAAAAAGATACTCCAAACAAGTAACAGGCCCACAGAAAAGCAAAATAAACATTATGCACCAATGAATGTTAGTTGGCTTATTATGGTGCATTTGTTGCTTCAGAAACTCTGACATGTATTTTTTTAATTATGTATTACAGAGAGAAATCTGAGGAATTGCTGTGATGATAAACTTGGCCATCCTTAGATGGTAGGATTTGCTACTATTTATTAGCCTTTTGATAAGCTCATCTAGTCTCATTATTTTGTCTAAGTGCAACAAGTCAGCCCTGCCTCACTCTTAAACTCCAGCTCTGAAATTCAGCTGACTACTCACCATCGATTGAATGTCTTGATTGTAACACTTCCAAAACATAGTTATTCTTATTTCCTTCCAAAATCTGCCTTCCTCCCATTCTTCACCACTGTTGAAGGCAAATCCATTCTTCTAATCACTTAAGGGAAAAAAAAAAAAAAAAACTTTGACTCTCCTTTTTCTCCTAGACCTGTGTCTAGTCCACCAGGTATCATGTTGCCTCTAACTCCAAGATCACCCAAAACCTAATGCCTCTCTCCATCCTTACTGCTCCAGCCCAGTGCAAGCCAGGTCTTCTCTCATCTGGATACTATGTGAATCTCCTAAGTAGCCTCCCTGCTTCAACTCTTGTCCCCACAAACTAGTCCTTATAGCTCTGCTAATGTAAAACTTTTAAGATATAAAGTCAGATTCTCTCACCCTCCAGGGGCCTCAGGTTTCACCTCCTGTCATCAGCATTGCGTCTCTCCTAACCCACCTACTCCGTGAGGCACAGGCTGTCCTCACCTGTGGCCCAGTGCCCTGCTCTGTTTGACCCTCCTGCCCAGCCATACCCCAGGCCTTAGTCCCTCACGTTCTTGGTTCCTGCTCCGTTGCCGTCCTTTGACAGCGTCCTATCCCAGCCACGCTTCCCATCCCAGCTAGTCCCTCTGCCCCAGCTCCCTCTCTTCCTTACCCTCTTCCACTTTGTCCCATAACACCTCACCTCTTCTCATATAATAGATATGCAGTTGACTTATTATTACACTACTGTTGTCTCCCCTGTGGGAGTCTAAACTCTCAAGCAGATGTTTTTCTTCAGTTCTGTATCCCAAATGCCTCTACTGTGTCTGGCACAGGACTTAAATAAATGTTTGTGGAAATTGTCTTTAAAAACTCAAACTATGAGGGCTGGAGATTTAGCTCAGTGGTTCCATTGCCTGCCTCGCAAACACAAGATCCCTGGTTAGATCCTGGTAACCACATACAATGATATGATATTGGGCATGGTGACTCACACCCACCAGCTATCAGTACCACATCCCACAGTGCTGGGCATGGTGGCTCACGTCTGTAATCCCAACACTCAGGAGGCAGAGGCAGGAGGATTGCTGAGTTCAAGGTTTGCCTGGGCTACATAGTGAGCTCAAGGCCAACCTAAACTACAAAGTGAGACCCTGTCTCAAAAAAAAAAAAAAAAACTCAAACTATGATAGGCTGATTTAACTGGTGAAGAAAGAAACAAAGGCTGCATGTAACATCTGTATATTTCATTTCCAAATAGGGAAATTTTTCTTTTTTAAAAAATTTTGGGAAAACTGTGCATATAATGAATTCTTTATGAAATTCTTTATGAAAATGCTGGAAAATCTATTTGCCACTCATTTTTATATTTGTTTCTCTAAATCAGTGATCATAGCATTACAAATAAATTATATTGTGATATTTAAGAACTTTTTGAGAAATGAAGGAATATATTATAAAATTGTTATATTATTAGCATGTATTATTTTAATAATTCACACATTTTTGCATATGTATGATTAGGTATTTTTCTCGCCAATCAACTCTGCAAAGACTGGCTGATCCAAAAAGGGCTTCTTCATGCACTTAAATAGAATTAAGCCCACAAAACTCCTCACTTGGCATCAGCACCTTTATACTCATGGGCCGCTCTAGCCCACCAGCTGTCCCGGTATCAAGAGCCCCCAAGATGGTGGTTTTCAGCTGTTGGTGGATTCTCCTCAGCACTAGTCTTCTCTTTGTTTATATTAGAACAGTGAGGGTGAAGCCTTACTCCCCCTTCTCACGCTCCTGACCAAGGTATTCACCTATTTTACCCCCTCTTAATATTTTATGACAAAGATACAAAAACTAGTTGTTTGCACGTGGAGAAAGAGCAACTCTGCACGAATTCGTCTCAGGCTTCCTTCACTGCCCCGTCCTCTGCCAGGCAGCTTTCACCCCTGGCAGAAGGCATCTGTTCTATTAGCTAAAACGCAGACAGTGGACGCAGACACACAGCCCTTCTTCTTGCCTCCTTCACACGGAGCTCTGAGAGGGGCCAAGTTGATAGGCAGACCTGCTTATTTCACCCTGTTTTCAGGTACAAACTGCACTCTCCAGATGAGCTAGTAGAAGCTAACATCCACCATGCTGTGGCTTGTGTCCAGATGTGCTCCCAAAGCCTCGTGTAGTCAGTTGTAGGTGGTGCTTTTTCGGAGGTGGCCAGATCTAGAGCATGTAATTGATTCATGGTGCAATGCTAGGATCGGGGTGCTAGGGCTGAGGGTATGACCATTACCCTCCTGGAGTAGGCCCAATAAGATAGAAAGGATCGAAAGAGCTGTTGGCCATACCCGCTTTTTTTAATTAAATTCTTTATTGGTACATTTTGTATACAGTTCACAATCACATACCAGCTTTTGCCGTCTTCCACCTTCATGAACTTTTGCTCCCATGCCGAGCGCCAGCCACCTTGGAGCCAGCCAATTATGGACTGAAACCTCTATAAACTGTGAGCTAACTTCCCCCTTTAACTCCGGGTGTCAGGTATTTTGTCTCGGCAACAAAAGAAAAGTAATGAAGGCACTCCATCAGGCACAAGCATAAAAACTACGTCACAGGCAGCATACTTGCAACCGAAAGGCAGGGTGGTATAGTGGTCAGGTGTGCAGATTTTGGAGTAAAGCTACACTGACTTATGTCCTTACCCATGAGTGAGCATTTAGCCCACTTACTCATAGTTCCTCAGATGGCAATCAGACCAGAGGGGGTAAAAATACAATGACTATCCTAGGATTGTTTTGAGGATTGAATGAGTCATGCCCACTGCAAAATAAGTTTCTAATAGGGCCGGAGATTTAGCTCAGTGGTTCCGGCGCCTGCCTCGCAAGTGCAAGGTCCTGAGTTCAATCCCCGGTAACCACATACAATGCTGGGCGTGGTGACTCACGCCCACCAGCAATCAATACCACATACCACAGTGCCGGGCCTGGTGGCTCACGCCTGTAATCCCAGCACTTGGGAGGCAGAGACAGGAGGATTGCTGAGTGCCAGGCTTGCCTGGGCTACATAGTGAGCTGAGGGCCAGCCTGAACTACAAAGCGAGACCCCATCTCAAAAAAATAAAATAAAAAAATTTTAAAAAATAAGTTTCTAATAAATGGAAGTCTAATTTATTACACACGTTCTGGGGCAGAACAAGTTCCCTAGCTCCCTCCTTTTGAGCCAGATTGGCACTGCCAGTTCTCTCCTGTTTAGAGAGTATGGGAGAGGTCCTGACAGGGTTTGTCAGGCGTCTCCTGGTTTTCCACACTCACTAATCCACCAGCTCTTTTAAAAGGGGCTCAGTCCACCTGTACTGTGAGCTTGTTTACATAGAGACAAGCTACCCAAAAATCTACAAATATGAGGTGTGATCAGAATTACGATAAATATGTAAATCTTTAACATTTTTATTACAGTAAAAGAGACATTGCCTTTTTTTTTTTTTTTTTTTTTTGAGACAGGGTCTCGCTTTATAGTTCAGGCTGGCCCTGAGCTCACTATGTAGCCCAGGCAAGCCTCATACTCAGCAATCCTCCTGCCTCTGCCTCCCGAGTGCTGGGATTACAGGCGTGAGCCACCACGCCCGGCACTGTAGTATGTGGTATTAATTGCTGGTGGGCGTGAGTCACCATGCCCAGCATTATATGTGGTTACCAGGGACTGAACTCAGGACCTTGCACTTGCAAGGAAAGCGCCGGAACCACTGAGCTAAATCCCCGGCCCCAAGAGACATTGCCTTTAGTTCCCCCTCAGAAGAGTCCCCTCTCTGGTACCCTCAATTGCAAAATCACAGCTGCCTTGATGTCGTGGATAGGTTCAAAACATTTACCTTTCACAGTCATTTTGATTTGGGGGAAGAGGCAGGCATTGTGCGGCACCGGGTCTGTTACATGAGGACACAGGAATGTTATTATGAGCCTGTCTTCCCACTGGCTGGCGCTCAGCAGCTGGAGTCACCTTTTTTTTAAATCACGTCTTGTAAAGACACAACAGAGGACTTGCAGAACTGCTTCCAAAAGTGGCAGCAAGAATGATGAGATACCTGGGTTTGAGCAAGGGATAGAATTTTGAAGGGGACTCATGCCGATGGATCTTCTATAGGAGAAATGTTTTAAATGTAAGTATTCCTGTGCTCGCTTTGGCAGCACATATACTAAATGTAAGTATTCCTGAGCAGGAGATTTAGTTCAGCAGTTCCAGCGCCTGCCTAGCAAGCGCAAGATCCCTGGTTCAATCCCCAGTAACCACATACAACAATACCAGGTGTGGTGACTCACACCCACCAGCAATCAGTACCACATACCACAGTGCCAGGCGTGGTGCCTCATGCCTGTAATCCCAGCACTTGGGAGGCAGAGACAGGAGGATTGCTGAGTTCGAGGCTTGCCTGAGCTCCAGTGAGCTCAGAACCAGCCTAAACTACAAAGCAAGACCTTGTCTCAAAAAAAAAGTAAGTATTTCTATATTTGATCACATTGCATTTGAGATAGTCAGCAGTGGACCAAATAAGCAGGAGAACACAGGCCATGTTTCTTGGGGGACACCTCTTCCCCATCTATGATCAAGGACGAGGCTAGTTTTTTCAGAGAGAGCCTGGGACCATGCAGACAGCAGCCACCCTTGAGAATAAATTCCCATGGCCAACTCAGTGCCACATTTCTGCAACTGCCACATCCTTCACTACTGTAAATTGATAAAATCTGCCAGTTAAATGTGCAAATGCAATTAAGACTGAGGTAACTCCCATTTCCATGCAAGTCAAAACCGTCAGTGCCAAGTAACTTCTTGAGAAATCAGAGTTTCCAGAACTCTGTGCCCAAATTCCAGATAAAGAGCTAGGAACTGCTGGAAACTCCGCGTAACTCTAACCCCACACAACCTACTCAGGTTTCTCACATTTCACCCAAGTGATCTCACTTGGGGGAAAATAAAATTCCATTCCTTACTGAATTACACTGTGTTCTTGCTGGGTTGAAGGAGAACAAGGTAGGACCTGTCTTTTCGTTGGGATCCAGAAAGGCCTCCTTGCTCCCTGAGAATCCTTTTCAGGAAGAGAAAGCCGATTGTGAGGCTGGTTCTGCCCAATCCAAGTGGCAACCGGGGACCTCCAGACACGCAGAAGCAGTTCTGCTTAGAAATGTCACCGTGCAGGTTGCCAATTAAAAACCTTTACCAAGATGCACTCAGGCGTGGACGATGTCGTGTGTTCTAAAAAGATTAGAGATGTCTGAGTCACAGGTGAGACCATGACTTTCGTTAGCTTGGGCTTGGATCAGGCAACGCATGTGAGGACAGGGAGGGTGCTCCTACCAATAACTTTGGGACTCAGAAAGTGTTGCTGGAAAGAACACCACCTGAAACTCAGGTTCCTGAAGACTAGCTAATGGTTTCATGACATTCTCAGCTCTCTGGGGCTCTGTGTATCTTCTCTATGATGGCAGCTTTGGCCCACAGATCTCCAAGGCATGTGCATCCGGCCACAGGAAGCGGAAATCGGTTCCCTCTCACAAAGGCCCTTTGTTGTGGAATCCCTTGCCCCTTCCCCCTGACTGCCGACAAGCACAATCTTTAGAAATTAGCATTGTATTGATTTTGACAGGAGCTGTCATTGATGCTTCTGTTTTATGTGTTTTAATTAAATGTTATTATTTGCCATCATGTCCCGAGGCCATGTCCTGGGCATGAGTGAGATTTCATAAATCAACCTGGAGCTTGTATTGGAAGTGCGTCAATACCTCCCACCACCAGTCACTGTAATTACTTCTCCTGGATCAATAAGGAACCTTTGATGTCATCCTCCCCTCAGAAAGGAGACTCTTTCCATTTGTCTCCCACAAACCCTTTCTCCCAATCACTACCTCCTCCAGTATAAAACTGAGCTGTGTGTCATGCTCTGTCAAAGACATGTCTACAAGGGGGCTGAGGACCAGTTTTACTGTGTGGCATGACATCTGTTTTGGGACTACATTCTCTGTATGGTCCTCTCTCCACTCCCATTCTGGTTCTCTTTGGCTGCTCACTCTCCGCTGCATGCTGTAGGCCACTGTTAGTTCCAAATACTCCTTCTGCATGCACTCAAGGTCAAGATGTCACTTTTATTTCCCCCTCTCTGCCCACATCTGCTCTACATGACCTTATTGCTCAGTGCATGGTAGCTGAGTCTAACCGAGGGCTGAGAGTAAGGAACCTGAACCTAGAGTCAAGTCAAGACTCATCAGACTCACACTGTCCTGTCCCTTCCCTCTGGGACAAGAAAGACTGTTTAGAGAAAGAAGTTGTGGACTTTTTAAGAGCATCATTCTACATAGTATATGCAAACAATACTATTGCTCTAAGTATATACACTCATCATATGTAGTGAATTCCTAGAATAATTTAGGGTGGAGATGGGAGGTAGAAGGGTAGAAGTTGGGACAGACTATTTATTACC
>PVIC010020175.1:0-29800 GCA_004025085.1 Thryonomys swinderianus | reverse complement strand
CCAGTCAGCATGACTATCATCAACACAAAAAACAATGAATTACTAACCAGAGTAGGGGTAAAATAGTACCTTCTACATTATTAGTGGGAATGTAAACTAGTACAGCTACCATGGAAATCAACATAGAGATTCCACTAAAAACAGAAATATTATCTAGCCCAATTATACCTCTCCTGGGTACAATTCTGAAAGAATCAAAGACATTATATAATACCAATCCACATATGCATATGCTTATTGCAATGGAATTCAATATAGCTAAACAGTGGAAATTCTAGGGTACCTACCCATCAACAGATGAATGGATAAAGAAAATGTGGCATATATACACAATGGAATATTATGCAGCCATGAAGAAGAATGAAATCATGTCATCTGCAGGAGAGTGGATAGAAACAACATCATGCTAAGTAAAGTAAGCCATACTCAGAAAGTTAAATGTCATGTATTTTAACTTATGTGAGAAACTTAAAAAATAGAGAAAGACAGGTTAGGTTAGGTTGGGTTAGGTAGGCAGGTAAGTAGACAGAGATAGATAGATAGACAGACAGACAGATACCTAGCAGGTAAATCACTGGAAATGGGAAAGAGAAGGGGGAGAGGGAAGGAAGGGGGCAAAGCAATTGAAAATTATCAAAATATCTTACATGTATGTACCAATTGCCCAAAATGAACCTCACTATTCTATAAAACATATGTGCGTGCACACAAACACACACACATACAGATACACACAATACCTGGGATCCTAAAAGAGTCTTTGTGTAATAGTCCCGAGGCATAAAAACTTCCACGATGGTAACTAGACACCAGAAAGCATCTTCTTGTTCCAGATACAGGAGGGCCACTGCCACCAACCTACAAGTGAAAGGGGAGGGTCAGTGCCAGCGCTGTGCCAATCTCCACTGAGACATCTGCTGAGCCAATTTCTCTCCTCTGGCCAATCCATATCTAGCTGTCCATCAAAGAACAAGCAGGTGTTCCTAAACAAGTCAGGGACTTCGTAAAATCTGAGAAGCAAGCTACATTTCCTTTGCTCCTTCATTTGGTTATTAAAGATGAAACTGATTCCTAATGACTAGCCAGCCTCATTTTTTACACTTGTTCTTAGCCAAAAGGCGAGAAGCGATGTCAGCCTCATTTAAAAAAAAAAAAGTTTCATTCTAAGATTTTACTAACACAGTTATCCTTTGATCTCACTGTTCAAAAAATTCAGCCGGGCATGGTGGCTCACGCCTGTAATCCCAGCACTCAAGAGGCAGAGACTGGAGGATTGCTGAGTCTGAGGCTTGCCTGGGCTACATAGTGAGCTCAGGGCCAGCTTGAACTACAAAGTGAGACAGTGTCTCAAAAAAAAAAAATTCAACTACTCCTTTTATGCATTAAAAGAGAAGATGTGGATGTCAATAACAAAGAGTACCAGACGGTTTAAAAGACAACTTTCCAGAATCTATCTATCCTGCCTCTACACTAAAGGAATGAAAAAGGAACCCTGCTGAGCGGTTCTCTGAGATAAGGGCATCTGGAGCAGCTCCTTTGTACCGACTTCTATATTCTTCCCTTTGTAACAGAAACTTGGGTCCAGCTGTTACAACTGTCACTAAGTGACTACTCACCCAACATCCACAAGTTTGGCTCCACCTAGGCACTGGGGCAGGGGGAGAAAAATGCATTTTCTACTTCACTGAAATCCAAGAACTTCTGTGTGTGTGATAGGAAGCCTAAGTGCATCACAAGAAAACCCTGACGCCCTTTCTCCCAATGTGCTAGTTTCCTCCTTCTTTAGATATTATAATGAACTCTTCTCAAGTGAAAAAAAAAAAACCTGAGTTAGGTGGAAAGGGAGGCCTCCAGGCATCAGGAAAGGAATGGAGAGTGCAAAGGTGACAAGTACAGATAAAGGATAAAAACATTTCACAAAGTCACACAGCCAAATCCCTATCACCTGAGGATGTCACAAAAAGATAGCAGAATCCACAATCAAAAGAGCCTTTGAGGACATCACTTAAACTGGTAGTGAAGACAAAAGGCCTGAGTCATCAAGAAGTTCCTCTCCTGAAATTCTGGGTATACAGAAGGCAGGACTCTGAACCAAACATTTTGAAGCAAAACATCCAGCAAAACAGTCAACATTCAGACACTAAGAATGGTGGAGGTTGAGATGCAGAGAAAAAAAAAAATTCAACTACTCCTTTTATGCATTAAAAGAGAAGATGTGGATGTCAATAACAAAGAGTACCAGACGGTTTAAAAGACAACTTTCCAGAATCTATCTATCCTGCCTCTACACTAAAGGAATGAAAAAGGAACCCTGGAAGCATCCCTCATCAGGTAAGTAGGATGCTAATGCACCCCAAAGTGGGACCCCTTAGTTTGAGAGACTATCAGCTTCCAGTTAGTTTTAGACCTGAGAATAATACATCAATTGTGACTTTAAGTGAATCAAGACTGCTTTATTAAGCAGTAGCCTATTTATGGGCTTTTTCTTTTTTAAGTGGAATCTGTCTAGGAACAGCTGAACTTCTTTTATTTTCCAGGGGCACAAAGAGAGCCACCCTGTTCTTGCCATAAGCAAGGGCTTCCTGGAAATCATCTGGTTTCACTTGTGACTTATCCAAGGAACAGTGCAGTCTGAAACCTTGTCTCCTGCGATACTCTCATTTCCGACAGAAACAGTTTTTACCCCAAGGTCAGCACCAGGCATGAGCAGGAGCAAAGAGGCCTCTATGTGGCCAGGATACAGAACAGCATTCAAAACTCAAGCACATGCACTTGGCTTTCAGGGCATTCCTCAAGTACTTACACAGGACATCTTCATTATCTTTCCAATAAGCTTGGTTACCTACATCACTCCATAGACAGATACAAATGCAAAGTGCAGTGCAGCAGGAAGCAGAAAAAGCAGTCAGAAGCAGGAAGCCAGCTCCAATACTCAGTATGCTATCCCAGAGGAGCTACATGTAGAGGCCGCATTCTGGCCCAGCACAGCTCAGACCCAAAAGCTAGATCAGCAATGGCGACCTTTTAAGAGCTTTCAGTGATACAAACAGCCTGCTGCAGCACACATGCTGTAGATTCACTACCACTGAGCTAGATTAACAACAGGTCAGTGACTTCCGTATCTCCTGCTTAGAGAAGTATAGAAGACATGTTCATGTTGAGAGAGGACAGGCTGAAAAAAGCAAAATTAGAATGCCGAGCATGGTGGCTCACAGCTATAATCCCAGCACTCAGGAGACAGAGGTAGAAGGATTGCTGAGTTCGAGGCTTGCTTGGGGTACATAGTAAGCTCAAGGCCAACCTGAACTACAAAGCAAGATCCTGTCTCAGGAAAAAAAAAAAAAAGGAAAGTTAGGTCTTTCAAGAGCTGGAGCCCTGTTTAAGGGAAGAGTCCTGGATAAATAAGGAGCAACCCTGAGTTTTCACTCTATGCATTATTAGCCAATGAAATCAAACTCCAATCAAAGTCCAAGAGTGAGCGAATAAGGAAGAATGAGATTTCAAACTGTTTCAACTGAATTTGATTTTGTGTTATTTGTTCCTGTGTGCCAGGCTCTTATGCACTTTACCACTGAGCTATACCCCACCTAACTTTGTGTTCTTAATGCTTTCTGTAAGCACATTTATTTCTGTTCTTCCAGAGGTAGAGACAGTTCCCTACTAAAACTAGTTTGCTGCAATTGTCTTTTTTTCCCAAAAACACTGGCCTTTCTTGACTACACAGCAAGGAAGGGAGCTACCAGCAGTGCTTGGTGCCCACAATTCTTTGAATGGTACCTGGGAGCATGCTGTGGCTGGTGCCCACCTGTTCAGCCCTTGGCAATAGCCAATATCCGGGTTCCTCCAGGAGAAGGCAAGCAGGACATTGCGTAGTTTCTGGATGCCCTCAGAGGTAGGGCAGGAGTAGTGCTTGTTGTTGGGCAGGGTCCGAAGCAGGTCCAGCTCGATCTGCTTGGAGGCCGGGTTCTGCTTCTCCAAAGCCTTCTGTAGCAAGGCCTGGAAGTAGCCTGGCTCTGCACCATCCTTAAACTTCCTCGTGTGGAGGTCCACACACCACTTCCACACCTTGGAGCGGTGTTCGTGGGGAATGCCTGAGCGGATAAGGGTCTTCAGTTCGGGAGAGCATACCATCTCTCTGTTCACTGTGCTGGCAAAGTAGTTTTCCCACTTGACCCCAGTGGAAACTTCCTGGTTCTCTGTGAGGTACAGAGTCTTCAGGTCCAACGCCCGGACCTTAGCAACCAACTTTTCCTCCTCGTCATCGTCAGGCACAGTCCTGAACCCATAGATGTCATATTCACTGTTGATAAAAATGAAAATAAAAATATAAATGATCTTGGGGAACAAAAACGAATGGAGGGCTGGGGATTTAGCTCAAGTGGTACTGCACCAATCTTGGGTGCACAAGGGACCAAGTTCAATCCCTGGTACCACAAAAAAAAAAAAAAAAACAGAATGGAGAACCCAGAAATCAATCCACATCCATATACACATCTATATACATAGACCAGGAATTTCAAACCAGCCAACAAACAGAAAGCTTCTCGATAAACAGGGACAAATGCCATCTAGATGGAAAAAATTCCAGATGTCTTAAAATATTTATATGGAAAAACACAAAAGAGAATGTAGGCAATATCACAAAAACAAGACTGATAATCATGGTAACATCAACGTGTATGTATGTGTATTATATATCATATATATACAAGTGATTAAATTTATGCTTCAAGAGATGACAGCATCACACTACACAGTTCAGGTTGGCCTTGAACTCACTCTATAGCCCAGGCTGGCCTCAAACTTGTGGCGATCCTCCTGCCTCAGTGCCCCAAGTGCTGGAATTACAATCAGGCACTGGTCATAACTGACAACATTTTAAAAGGTGAAAAGACAAAGAAGAAAATATTTGTAAGGTATTAGGGATGAATACGTTACCCAAGCAGATTTCCCTTAGAAAGAAAGCATGGTTCTCCTTCATGGGTCCCTTTGTTGTTGAATCCTCTGTGGGCACAGCAATGTCCCAAAAAGGCTCCTGGAGTATCAGAATAGCTGACTCTAGCTTCACTTTCCAAAAAAAAAGGGTCCTTACTCTTTGAACACTGGCTCCTACTAAAGTAGACATGGTCTGGAAGCAGGGTGACTTTGATATGGCACATAAGGTCTAACCCCCAGATCCATCCCTTGACAATAGGGAAGATGATAGTATCATCTGTTCTATTGACCCAACAGCACTGTCTTTGCATCAAATGAGACATAAGAATTGGTGAAAGGGGCCAGGGTTTTAGATCAGTGGTTCCAGAGTCTGACTGGCAAGCACAAGGTCCAGAGTTCGATCTCCAGTACTACATACCACAATGCTGGACATGGTGGCTCACACCCGTAATTCCAGCATTTGGAGGCAGAAACAAGAGGACTGTGGAGAGGGCTACATAGTGAATTCTGGGCCAGCCTGAATTACAAAAGTAAAAGCCTATCTCAAAAAAACTAAAAAACTGGGTCAGGGATTTAGCTCAGTGGTTCTAGTGCCTGCCTCACAAGCACAAGGTCCCAAATTTGATCCCCTGTAACCACATACAACAATATGGGGTATGTTGACTCACATAAGCAATCAGTACCACATACCACAATGCCAGGCGTGGTGGCTCATGTCTATAATCCTACCACTCAGGAGGCAGAAGCAGGAGGATTGCTGTGAGTTCAAGGCTTGCCTAGGCCACATAGTGAGTGAGCTCAGGGCCAGCCTGAACAACAAAGCAAGACCATGTCTCATTAAAAAAAAAAAAAAAAGAATTGTGTGAAGTCCTCTGTGAAGAGCTATTCTGCTGAAGGAACTTTAAGAACAGGGTGCACCCCCCCCAACAGTCGCTGACACCTTTACCTGACAAGGTGAGGCTTTACAAAGGCTTGCTCTGGCTGCTCCTGGCTCTCAACCTGCAGCGCATCCTCCAGCAGCTGGGCAATCACTTCCCGGGTGGGCCCCTGTTCTTCTGAGCACACTGGGGTCTTCATTTCTTGAAGCAATATCAGGTATTTGCTTTCTATCTGGCAAAGCTTGGCTTCTAGGCTTGAATACTTCAGAGAAAAGGGAGAGGTTACCTCTATCCAGACAAGATGCAAAAAAAGCTTCCCTCATATGGCTCAAAGGAAGTGACTCAGGGACAGTAACAAAGGCAAGGTTAATGCATGTCCCTGGCCAACTACTATGTTTAACACAGCTTGCTCCCCTATCAGGGGCACTGATAACCAGAGGCCTGGATGCCAACACTTGCCACACCCCGCAAAGGGCTGAAGTGAGCAGCAGAAACCAGATGCCAAACTGAGGTCAAGCAGATGCCACCTGCCACATGGGCCATGAGTGGTTACCCCATGCTACGCCACTTTTCTTCGGACACTGTGACCCAGGACTAGGTCCCATCTACCACCTGATCAGAAAAATTAAACACACCTGGAAAACATCCAGGGATAAGATTTCAATAGATGCTCTGAGATTTGCTCAAAAAAAATCACACAAGGTATATAGCACCCATAGGCAAGTTTCATCTGACTATAATTCAGTTACAACTGGAATATTTGTGCTCCTCTCTGCAAAGCTATTTCCAGCCATAATCATGTCTGACTCTAAAACTAACCCACTGGTTCAGAGATGAGGCACTATCTTCCCACCCCAATTCACAGATATGAAACATGATTAGCAAATAAAATCTAAAAAATGCCAATTTGGGAAATCCATAATTGTACATAATTTTCCTCAAAAAGTCCATTTAAAATGCATATGTACATTAGAAACCACATCTACAGGCCTTTCTCTATTCTCAGTGAAGACAAAGTGCACGGCCCTATGTATTAGACATTTTAAATATATTTTGATCCCAACAATCATCTTTCTCCAAGCACAGCAGTGGAACTGCTTTTAAAGCATGTCCATTTAAATGTGGTTTTCTAGCCTTCCCTCTCACCAGATAATAAGAATACTTCATAAGGACCCACCTTGGCCATCAAATCTCTCTCTCTCCTTTCTGCATTTCTTCGTAGAGCTGAGAGTTCCAAAATTTCCTTATTTAAAAATTTATTTTGGGTCTTGTACCCTTGTAGATTATCCTGTGGGGGGAGGAAAGCCCATCAATTCACACTGGCTGGATAGATACTGACTATGTGATAGGGCCTGCTGCCTCACCAAACAGTTTCTACATTGGGCTGAGATCTAAGTTGTTAAAAAACGTTGGGGTTAATCTTCTCCGCCACCTGTGGCACCAGAATGAAGGTAGGCATTGCTCCTGTAACTAAGGAAACAGAAGAAATAGTGATTTAATGGTGGAGATTTTTCTCAATTGCTGACACAAGAAATGAACAGTTTTCCTAAATCTATGCCACTATTTTACTTGCTAGTATTCACTGAGGTGATACAAAGAAAGTAATATTTTACTTGTTTTTAAAATAGAAAAACTGGGGCCGGAGGATTAGCTCAGTGGTTCCGGCGCCTGCCTCGCAAGCTCAAGGTCCTGAGTTCGATCCCCGGTAACCACATACAATGCTGGACGTGGAGACTCATGCCCACCAGCAATCAATACCACATACCACAGTGCTGGGCATGGTGGCTCACGCCTGTAATCCCAACACTCGGAAGGTAGAGACAGGAGGATTGCTGAGTTCAAGGCTTGCCTGGACTACATAGTGAGCTCAGAGCCAGCCTGAACTACAAAAAGCAAGACCCTGTCTCAAAAAAAAAAAAGAAAAACTGGGGCCAGAGATTTAGCTCAGTGGTTCCAGTGCCTGCCTCGCAAGCGCAACATCCTGAGTTCATAACCACATATAATGCTGGGCATGGTGACTCACACCCACCAGCAATCAACACCACATACCACAGTGCTGGGCATGGTGGCTCATGCCTGTAATCCCAGCATTTGGGAGGCAGAGACAGGAGGACTGCTGAGTTTGAGGCTTGCCTGGGCTCCAGAGTGAGCTCAGGGCCAGCCTGAACTACAAAGCAAGACCCTGTCTCAAAAAAAAAAATAAGAAAAGAAAAACTGAATATACTCTTTCAAGGTTTTCATTTGTACTCATGTGCTCTGTATAAAGGAAAGAAGGACTACAAATAGATACAAAAGCCCTTGACTAAAAATTACACATAATAAATTCAACCTATGATCATAGGGCACTTAAGGGAATGTGCTTCTCAACTTTTTCACATTCAAAAAGTTCAAGCTTGGGCTAGAGATTTAGCTCAGTGGTTCCAGTGCCTGCCTCGCAAGCGCAAGGTCCTGAGTTCAATCCCCAGTAACCACATACAGTGCTAGGCATGGTGACTCAAGCCCACCAGCAATCAACACCACATACCACAGTGCCAGGCATGGTGGCTCACTCCTGTAATCCCAGCACTCAGGAGGCAGAGGCAGGAGAATTGCTGAGTTCGAGGCTTGCCTGGGCTACATAGTGAGCTCAGGGCCAGCCTGTACTACAAAGTGAGACCCTGTCTCAAAAAAAAAAAAAAAAGTTCAAGCTTATGGAAAAGTACAGCAACACTGGGGAATAGCTCAGTGGTTAGTGCTTGGTTTGCACACACAAGACCCTGGATTCTACCCTCAGCATTGGAACTATTTAGTTCCCACCTTAGAATACTACAGAAACAAGATGTGACCACTTCTTATTGTTTCAAACACAAAAAAAGGGTAAAATTTAGAAGACCAGAAATTTTTACAGGCCACATCCACTGATAATAAAGCAAGAAAACTAGCCAATAACAATGATTAAAAAGAAAATCTAGGGCCGGAGATTTAGCTCAGTGGTTCCAGTATTTGCCTGGCAAGCACAAGGTCCTAGGTTCAATCCCAGTACCACACACCACAGTGCCAGGTGTGATGGCTCACACCTGTAATCCCAGCACTCAGGAGGCAGAGGCAGGAGGATTGCTTTGAGTTCGAGGCTAGCCTGGGATAAGTTCAGGGCCAGCCAGAACTGCAAAGCGAGACCCTGTCTCAAAAAAGCTTAAAAAAAGAATCTAAAAGTACATTTAAAATATTTTAACTCATTTTGTTCACATAATATAATTATAGGGTTTGGGATTTAACTCAGTGCCACAGCATCTGCCTGGCAAGTGCAAGGTCCTAAGTCTGATCCCCAGTACCAAAAAAAAAAATCCAACATATATACCATACACACACACACACACACACACACACACATACACACACATATTATATATATGAAAGTAATATACATGTTATTTTCTACCAAGTCATTTTAGATATGAGGTCAAGGAAAATCAGTACTCCCTCTTCAATCATGCAGTTCATCCCTGGAAAAGGAGGAAACAGTTATCAAGACACCATTGTCAAAGTCCTCCTCCCTTGAGCCTTTCACATTGCACAGGAGGCTTACTCTACAGGGCAGGGGACAGAAAACCCAAGGTCTTGACCAAAGGAGGATTCACACACACCACCTGGAACTCCCCTGGCAACCATAGTCTCTTCGTAAGCTACACCCACTGAACCTCATGGCTGTGAAATTTTGGAATCAAAGGCTTTAAAATTGTTGAGAAATATTCAGGAAAAATATTTCATTACCAGCACTAACCCATCTCAACTATTATGCCACAAAAATCAACCAGAAGGAAGGTCCGCCCTGATCCAGTTTGTTAGTGTTCTCCAAAAGGGGCTGTGCAGAGCCACAGCCATGGGGAGGAACAGGACCCTCGCCCTGCACCTGGCTCAGCTCGTGGGGAAATGTGACCCATAGCTCTCTCTCTCTTGCCAGGTATAGCCCACCATGGCCTGAATACCCTGGCTCTGGCAGAGTTTCCACCTGCTGTGAACACAGATGTATTTGAAAAATGAACACTTCTCATGGGATGTATGATTAGGTTGGGAATAGTCAAGGTTGTGTATATACAGGAAACCAGCTTCTCCTGGCAGCACTAACAAAGACCTCTTATACAGGAAAGGCTATTTTACAGTTAATGTAAATATGAAGCAGTGAAGTCGCGGTTTTGTGACTGTTTGGTTTTCCCATTAAACCCTGTGCCTAACATACCCAAGGGTGTTGTCACTGAAAGTGGTCACTACAGAGGACCATCTATACATTCCAACAATGCTGCTACTGATCAATCCAACATACTTAACTCTGTTTTGGAATGAATTTCGAAATACATGGGCTGCTCATCACTCATCTAATCCGCAGCAGGGTATGAAAGGAGGTGAAGGAGTGAAGCATGCACTCACCAACAACAGGATCTTTTACCTCAAGAACAAACCCCAGGAGGGCCGGAGATTTAGCTCAGTGGTTCCAGCGCCTGCCTCACAAGCGCAAGGTCCTGAGTTCAATCCCGGTAACCACATATGCTGGTTGTGGAGACTCATGCCCACCAGCAATCAATACCACATACCACAGTGCCGGGCGTGGTGGCTCACGTCTGTCATCTCAGCACTCGGGAGGCAGAGGCAGGAGGATTGCTGAGTTCGAGGCTTACCTGGGCTACAAAGTGAGCTCAGAGCCAGCCTGAACTACAAAGTGAGACCCTGTCTCAAAAAAAAAAAAAAAAAAAAAAAACCCCAGGACTAGGGATTTAGCTCGAGTGGTACCATGCCAACCTTGGATACACAAGGGCCCGAGTTCAATCCCTGGTACCACAAAAAAATAAATAAATAAAAGAACAAACTGCACTAGAAGCCAACACACTTGAAGCCAATTACCCACAAGAAGGGGACACCCAGGTGGCAATCACTTTGGGCTCAGTGGGGCTGGCAACTGGGGTCTGCTGAGCTTCCTGGGCCCCGGCCAACATCTCATGCCCTAAAGACATTTGTCCACCTGAAACCCCTCCAACAGTCTCAGAAGATGGTGGCAGAAGGAGCTCATGAGTCCCTCTATGGCCCAACAGCAGCCCAAGGCCATTCGGCTCTGTGCCTGATGCCAAGGCTTTTCCACGGGTATGGGAGAACCGGCCCTGTCTCCCACAGTGCTGGGGGTTCCAACACCATCCACCATAAGCACTGTAGGTTGCACCCAGAAAAACCATTGCTTCTCACCCAAGGTGGCCCAGAGATGAACGCTGGGAGGGGAGCTCTGTGTTCCTTCTCAGCATCAAGTTGCTTCTGCCTGGGGTAGGGGTACAGGCTCCTGCCAGACCCACCTGAGCTCGGCTCCACCTCTGGCTGGCCCTTCACCAGCTAAGGGAATGAGGCTCCTGCTCCAGGTCGGTCAGGCCGCATGGGAGGCTGTGCAAATGTGCACATGCCACACACAGAAGGGACAAGTGACCGTTTCCACAAGGTCTGTGGGATAACGAAGCTCCACAATGATCCATATAGAAAGGGAAGGCTCAGCTGCCTGAAAGCATGAGGCGGACACCTGGACCTGCCTGCAGCAGCGTTCACACTCCCCAGAGGAGCTACTGAGAACAGTGAGACCTGATGATCAATCCCATTATACCTGTCAGACACAGAAACAAGAGCAGCCACAGCGTTCTTCCATCTCAGTTCTCAGTTCTTCTGTGAGTTCACAGAAACCAGGACCTCTAGGGTGAGCTGGATGGAGGTAACCACTTTGGGAGCCCTGTCCCCAAACCAGAGTCAGTGCCCCGCTCTTACTTTCAGCCTGTCCAGCTCCAGCTGGTCCCGGCTGCCTGGGATGCCCAGCGGGGAGCCTGGCACCGAGGATGGGGAAGGCAGGCTGCCCTCGCCCTCGCTGAGCTTGATGATGACCTCGTCCTTGGCTTGGATGGTCTCCATCAGCATCCCTAGCCGCTCATCGAGCTCGCCCACAGTGCTCTTCAGGGTCCTCACTTCCTGCTGCAGACTCTCCTTCTCCAGGCTCAGCCGCTCCAGCTGGCCGCTGAGGCCCAGAATCTGATCGTCCTTTTGGTGGAGCAGCTCCAGCGTGGCCCCGGGGACCCCCTCGCAGAATCGGCCACTCGTGAAATACTTGTCATACTGAGAAGACCGGACTGTCTGCTGCAGCAGCCGGACGAGCTCCTAGGAGCCAAGAGGAGGATGAGGTGAGGGGAAAGTGGAAAGGAAAAGCCAGAAATCATGACAGCACCACAAGGGGCAATTGCTAGAATCTAAGGAAACACAAAAACTTTATTGGAAACCCTTTGAAAGATATCAAAATTAAAGAAGAAAAATATTCACTCAACATTAAAGAGGAAACAGGAAATAACGGGCATGCATACTTGTCATTAGCAATTGTGCTGGCAAGTATTAGTCAGGACTAAAGAATCTACACTCTAAGACTCACTGAACTGCTAAGCAATTAGTTGTAATTCAGGTGTGATCGACTCAGAAAGAAACTGCCGTTTTACAGGATGTGGAAAGTTTTAAACAACTTTTATAGAACTCTGTGCTAACACCATGTGTGAAGAGCACTGACCCCAGAGCGGAGCTGGCCAGGGTATGGACAACACCATCCCACAATCTCCCAGAAGGGGGCGTCCCTACTCTGTAAATTAAACCCCTCTAGACAAACCACGGGGTGGAGCAAGCAGGGCTGGGAAGGTTTGCAGAGAAAGGCGCTTCTGGGAAACAGAGCATGAATGGGTTGCGCTCACGGAGTGGGGTACTGCAGAGGTGGGTGGGGAAGGCAGGAGTCTGAAGATGGTACCTTCTGGCTGGTCAGGTCTTTCCTCAGCCGCTCCAGCTCCTCCTGCTGGCTCTGAACCTGCAGCTGCATCTCGGAGGCCAGCCTGATGCTGCCAGTGCCCGACACCCCCTCGCTGGAAGGGTCTCCAGTGCTGTGCCGATTCTTGTATGACCCAATAATGTCTTTCAAAGGCCGCTTCCCTTTGTAGGGGTTACGTCCAAAATCGAAGGAGAATCCTGAACCAGATACTCCTACACAAAAACAAAATTTGCTTTTCTAAGAGCTGGCCAAATCGTCCTTCTAGAAGTACAATAAAATAAAATATCCTCACAAACCACCCCCAGAAGTGTGTACTTATCACCACAGAACGCAGATGCTGAGGTGCCCCTCTGCCCCCACCTCATTTCAAGAAAATCAACATGCCCCAAACCAGAGATGATGCCTCTGTCGGATCCCTCCTGAACACCCTATGCGATCACCTTAAGGAAAACCAAAACACAGGCATGCTTGGCTTCCTACTTGCTAATCTGTAATAAAAACAAAACAAAACCTAAATGTGTTTTTTTAAATTGTGAACGCCTATTTTAAAATGTAACTTCACCTATTTTTTTCTTTAAAATGGTATTTTTCTTTAAAAATATTGTGGGATTTGAATAAATTTTAATGCAGATGGCTTCAAATACATATATTCAAGATACAGACAAGACACCAAGGACTATATACAGTATAAGTTCAAATTACCCAAAGCTGAGAAGCAGGCAAACTCCTCCACTGTCAGGGGCAGCACAGTGGCCCCTCGGAGCAGCCAGCGGCTGGAAGGGGCCAGAGACCAGCTAGCATCTGAGTGAATACTGCTTTACGTTGGGCTGGCTCTGTGACAGTTCCTCAGTTTAAACACCCCTGACTTGGGGGAGGAATATAAGGAAGGGCTGTCTACTTCCTGTGAACAGCATGGACCACAAGTAGGCAGGCTGTTTCTTAGGGCAGCTCCAGAAATGCCCACGACTCACACAGTGCCCTCTCAAGGAGGGCAGAGTGGGCACAGGCACAACCAGCTGTCAGCAATGGAGAGAGACTCTCCAAGGAGTGTTGAGAGCTCCCCATTTCTCTTCAGACATTCAGCCCCCCAGTTCCCATTTCTAGTTTACTCTGTTTCCTCCAGAAGTCTCATGCTCGATAAACTCTCCACCCACCTTCTTCCCTCCAGGAAGCTGCCCCAGGTCACAGCGGGCCCATCCTGGGGTTCCCACTTCCCGCATCACTGGGCAACCAAGCAACTCAATCTAGCTGCAGTGTCTCCTGTTTCCTCAGACCCAGAGTCTGCCCCATGACCCCAGGGACATAGGAAAGCATGTTCTCAAAGACATCACAGCAGCACTTACTCTCTCACTAAAGACCTTCCCAAATCCTCACTTCCCTGGTGCCCTGTGCTAGAATCAAGCATAAGGTACAATTTCAAAGTTATTCACTATAATCTTATATTGAAAACATTAACATTCTCTTAATAAATCAATGCATCTTGATTGTAACAGTGTAAGGAAAAAGACTGATGGAAGATTTTACAAACGGATCAAGCTGTCACTCCTAACCATGATCGACTGTCATAGTGGAAGGGAAAAAAAAAACAGACATGCTGTGGCTTCACATATGTGCAACAGGAAGTAGTACACAGCACCCCAAGCCCACAAAAATATATTCCTACCACAACTAAAAGTCAGTTCTGAATCTGGCCAAGCTTCCGGTGGAACTGCAGTACAAAGGAAAGGGAAGGGCAGAGGAGTGCATTACTTGAGCTCTCCAACAAACATGGTGAGCAAAACCCAGAGGTGGGAAATTCCCCCAGTGGGTTTCTGAGAACACGTGGCAAGGAAAAGGCAGGGAAAAAATACAGCAAGGTATTTAGTTAGACAAGAGAGACCTAAGAACCAAGGTGTGTGGGCATACAACTGTAATCCAGATACCCAGAAGGATGAGGGAGGCAGGTCACAAGTTCTAAGCCAACCTGGGCAACTCAGGGAACTCCTGTTGCAAAACAAATCTTAAGACTGGAAAGAAAGCTCAGTGGGAAAGCACCTGTCTAGAATGAGTGGGACCCTGGGTTCAATGCCCCATTGCAAACAAAACAAAACAAGGAAGCAAGAGAGGCAAGAAGATCTATTATTAAATGCAATGTGTGGGCTTTGTTTCAATTCTCATTTAAATAAACTAACAGGAGACATTTAAGGGAAGAGGGGGAAGAACCACAAGTAGAAAGCATTAAGATGTGCTATGTACATGCACCAACTCCCCATGACGACAACAATCATTATGTACCAATAAAAGTTTTTTAAAATACATTAAAATTATTTAAAAAGATTATTTAAATAAGAGTTTGGGAATTAGGATTTACTGTAACTGCTTTTAGTTATAATAATGAAGCTGTATTTATAATTCTTTCAAAGAGTCATTATCTCTTAGAAACAGCTATTAAAAGCGAAATATGGGGCTGGAGATTTAGCTCAGTGGTTCCAGCACCTGCCTAGCAAGCACAAGGTCCCTGGTTTGATCCTGCTAACCATATAAAACAAAACCAGGTGTGGTGGCTCACGCCTGTAATCCCAGCACTAATGAGGCAGAGGCAGGAGGACTGCTGAGTTTGAGGCTTGCCTGGGCTATATAGTAAACTCAGGGCCAGTCTGGACTACAAAGCAAGACCCTGTCTCAAAAAAAAAAAAAAAAAAAAAAAAAAAACAGGTATGAAGACACACAGTAACAATCTCAGCACTTTGGGAAACTGAGGCAGAAGGATCACAAATTCTAAGTCCTGCCCAGGCAATTTAGCAAGACTATCTCAAAAAATAAAAAGGTCTGAATATAGAGTTGAGTAGAAAGGTCCCCAGTGCCACCAAAAACAGAAGATTTTTAAAAAGAGATACCTACTCAAGTACTTACAAATGCAATGGATGGCTGTCTAGAAATCACTTGAAAGTAGTCCTGCTGGGCTGGAGATTTAGCTCAGTGGTTCCAGCCCCTAGCAAGCACAAAGGCCCTGGTTCCATCTCCCTGGTAATCACATATAACAATACTGGGTGTGGTGACTCACACCCACCAGAAATCAGTACCACATACCACAATGCCAGGCATGGTGGCTCATGCCTGGAATCCCAGCACTGGGGAGGCAAAGACAGGAGGATTGCTGAGTTTGAGGCTTGCCTGGGCTACACAATGAGCTCAACCTGAACTACAAAGTGAGACCTTGTCTCAAAAAAAAAGAGTCATGCTGTAAATAAGGACCAAAATGTATGATGGCTATTGGGAAGCAAAAGATAATGTTCAAATGGAAAGGGGAACAAAGGAAGAAAGGAAGGGAAACGGAACAAAAGAGAATAGAAGGAAAAAATAGAAACAAAGTTTTCAGAAATAAGGACAGGAAGAAGGGTTGAAGGAAGGAGAGGTAAGTAGAGAAAAAGAGAATCAAGATATATGATGAACAAGTATAAATTCCCTATGATGAATGTGATCATCACATATATCAAAAGAGTATCAATAAAATTAACTGAAAATAATAACCATGCTGACAGCGAGCATACAAAAGAAGAGAAACACGAAGTAAGAGAGGCTGCAGTTCAAAGCTGTGGAAGCCAGGGTGATGGCTGCCACAGCCTGGATTCCATGTGGCCCCATGGACTCCCCATGTAAAAACAATGTAAAAACAAGGCCCATGTGGAAGGCCTAGTCCCCGGCCCAGGCTACACAGGAGGTGGAAACTGAAGAGGAGGGGCCAGGCTGGTGGTCTTTCAGACCCTGCATCTCTGCTTTTTCCTCTCTTTTGCTTCCTTTGCACTGCATGTGCTACCACCAAGATTCACTGCCCACTGACTAAGAACTAAAATGTTCAAATCCAGGAGCCAAAATAAACCTTTCCACTCCATAAGCCGATTTTCCTTGGGTATTTGTTACAGTACTACAAAGCTGACTAACTTAATATATAACTAATATACATGACTCTATGTTCTCTTCTTTTGCATAAGTCTCCAAGCTTTATGAACAGCTTTTCAACCACTGTTTCCATCAAGGGCAGCATGACTTCCATGTGTTCCCCCTCCTGAAAAGGCCACACAGTTGCTGAAATGCACCGTCATCTATTTCTTTTTTTCAAGCCTTTATGCTTTATATCCCACTCAGGGATGCTGCTGCTAGACACACCTACCAGTAAAGAGTCTCCAGGTCACTGGTGGTTAATAGAATGACAGGGCAAAAACACTGCTTGGTACCTTTGCTTCCCTCGGGTAACTGTTTCTTCCTTTCCTCCTGTACCACAGGCTCCTCCAGGTCTTTTGGAGGTGGATCTACAAGTTCCCACTCTTCAGTGGTATAAAACACAGTTCTCCGGCTATCATTGTGCCCTCTCCCAGGACGTAAGGATGACATTGAATGCCTATTGGGGAAGAAGAAATGTGTTATTTAAAAACAGGGAAAAGTAAACCAGGCATGGCAGCACACTCCTGTAATCTCAGCACTCAGAAAGCTAAGGCAGGAGGATAGCAAGATCTAGACCATCCTGGGCTACACAGCAAGTTCAAGCCAGCCTGGACTATACAGTGAGACTTTGACTCAGAAAAGAAGAGAAAATGGCAAAAAATAAACAAAAAAACATAAAACATAATTTCATGCATGTAGGATTGAGAAAAATTAAAAGATGTGTTAATACCAAATGTTGGTGAGGATATGAATGAAATGGTTAACTCTCATATATTACTAGTGAAAGTGTAAATTGGCATCATCTCGGAGAGTAACTTCAGGACTATGGAGTGAAACTGAAGACACTCCTACCCTAGGATCATAGAATTTCCTAAAAGAAATTCTTCTACATGTACACAGGGAAACATAAGCAAGAACATCTATTGCAGTATGGTTCATATTAGGAAAAAGAATAAAAGGTATGATTACCTACACATCTATCAACAAATGAACTGTACTATAGGTATACAATCAATACTATACAATCAAATACTATACCACACTAAAGATGAACTCATTCAACACATATTTAACAAGTGCCTGCTCTATACTAGGGACAGGGAACACCCAGAGAACACAACATATCAAGCTTCTGTTCTGTGGGATATACACTCCAGCTAAAGCTACATGCATCATAGGCAGAAAGAGTTCTTGAATGCTGACGAAAAAGGAAAGAAAACTGAGGAGGGACAGGTACAGAATGATACTATTTTAAATGTGCAGTCAGGATTGCTGAGTTCGAGGCTTGCCTGGGCTACATAGTGAGCTCAGGGCCAGCCTGAACTACAAAGTGAGACCCTGTCTCACAAAAAAAAAAAAAAAAAAAAAAAAAAATGAGCGGGTGGGTAGAAGGAGGAAAATGACAATTAAGTTGTAACATATACTGGTACAAATTCTCAATGTGGAGTATATTTGAGAGGTGTATATGTAATGTACCAATAAAATGTACCAATTAAAATAAATGTTCTTCTTAATAACAGACACTATTTATGGATACATATATATTATATATATATTATGAAATTATTTTTTAAATCCACACAAACAATAATCATCAAGTGCCAATTACGGGCTACATTTATAAAGAGCAAAAGAATAGCATCGAGAAGAGAGGATTTAACTATATAATGTTTTACTTTGTTTTTTTAAATACAGCAGAAATAAGACAAAATTATAAAGATGGGCAATGACCATCCAAGGAACCAATATACTATATACTAGCCTATGTGCTACAATACTTCATTAAAAGTCTTAAAAACCAGGTTGGCATTCATTTCCAGTAAGGATGGAATAACAGAATCTGGATTTACTCAACCTCTTGCAAAACTTTTTTTTTAAAAAAAAGGAACAAAATCTAGGAAATAATGGTTGTCATACACTGGAAGTCATGCAGCTCAAGAGAGTGAGCTCCAAGAGAGGAAAACTGGGGAACTGAGTCCCACCACTGCCCCAGCCCACTGCCTAGAGGTAGTTTCCAGGCCAGGGGGCGGCAAGGGAGGCCCTGGAGAAGCCCAGTAGTTCCCTAAGTTGAAAAGACAGAGTGAAGCCAGGCATGTGGGTACACACCTACAATCCCAATACTCTGGGAGGCTGAGGCAAGAGAATTACAAAGTGGAGTCCAGCTTGGACAACTTAGCAACTTGGCAAGACTCTATCTCATAATATAACATTTAAAAAGGCCTGGGAATGTTGTGTTAATGTTTGACTCCACTGCCAAAAAAAAGCGGAACGCAAAGAAATTTTGTAACACTTAGCTTCTCAGCCTGCCATAACAATATACAAAGGTATATACAACCTGCTAAAACTGCTTCAACAAGGAGTCCCCAAAACCCAGTGATTACACCTAAGACCTGACAGGTGTTTACTTAAAGTTATTTAGAACCAAGAGCTAACAAACAATGCATGCATCCTGCACATGCCAGTCACCTCCTAACCCCTTCTAGTGCATGGCACCAAGCTTCACCTGCACAGAGAGGCTCAGGTCAGCTGCAACCCCCAAGAAGCCAACCTCAAAACTGTGAGGGAAACTTTGTTTTTTTTGTTTTGTTTTTTTTTTTTTTTACTTTTTTGGAGACAGGGTCTCGCTTTGTAGTTCAGGCTGGCCCTGAGCTCACTATGGTGCCCAGGCAAGCCGCCGCGAACTCAGCAATCCTCCTATCTCTGCTTCCCAAGTGCTGGGATTACAGACGTGAGCCACCACGCCCAGCATTATATGTGGTAACCGGGGATCGAACTCAGGTCCTTGCGCTTGCGAGGCAGGCGCCAGAACCACTGAGCTAACCCTCCGGCCCTTTTTTTTTTTTTTTTTTTTTTTTTTTTTTTTTTTTTTTTTTTTTTTTTTTTTTTTTTTTTTTTTTTTTTTTTTTTTTTTTTGAGACAAGGTCTCGCTTTGTAGTTCCGGCTGGCCCTGAGCTCACTATGTAGCCCAGGCAAGCCTCAAACTCAGCAATCCTCCTGTCTCTGCCTCCCGAGTGCTGGGATTACAGGCGTGAGCCACCACGCCCAGCGGGAAACGATTTTAGAATAGCTGTTCTCAAAGGAAAGGAGATCGCTCACAAATGCTCCAACTACTTCGGTTCATTTTCCACAACTGGTTTGTTGCTTCCTGAGCACGGGCACCTGTGGCCCCGCCATACCAGTACAGCAGCGCCACCTACAGTGAGGATCTCCTGGCAGGAAGCTTCCACGCAGCATGTATGGTCATCCCCATCCATCTTGGCAGCAAATTCTCTTTTTATTTGCCTAGGCTCCGAACCGTGGTCCTGTTCTGGTTCTCAAAGGCTGAACACAGGAAGGAGAAATGAAAGCGAGGAAGACATATCCGCACAGCCTGGGCAGGAAGAAGAGCACCCACTTTCCCCACCAGGGTTCCGCAGTTTCAGTCTGTCACAAGCCTGCTTGCACAAAGCCACACTCTCGCCCACGGCCGGGGGGAAGGGAACATGGGATACGGTCCCACCTGCCACACCCTAGCAGTAGAGATGAGACTCAGAGCAAAAGCCTCCTTAAATGGAGGATAGCACTGAACCAAGCCCTGGATAAGCTCGGATGTGGTCAAACCAGTTCTGCAACTGTCAACAAGGGTCATGGCAGTGCAGACTCAAGCAAGAGCACACGCCCCCTCATTCAGCAGAGGCTCAGCAAGGGCCAGGGTCTGGTCTGAGTACCACACTGGGGAGGCCACACCCCTGTGCACGTGGGGTTCTTGAGTGCCTGCTCTCCATAAGCCCCACTCCCACTTGACAGTCTGGAAGAGAGCTCCAAATGTTCCCCAGCTTTGTGGTTATGTCCAGTAAGACCTCAGCTGCCCTGATCTAAGGCAGGAGGTTAGGCCAGAAGCAACACAGCACCCAACGGCAGCAGTCTGCAGCCTGTGCCTTGCGAAACTATCACCAGCCATCTGCATCATCACTAAGAAAACCTCTTCAGCATCCAAAGGCATTAGATGGATTTCTGCAGTTTAGCAATGTATTCAGTATGCACCTGAACCCTAATATCAGAGGGAATTTAATTAAATCTAACTAGGAATTACCAAGCGTCAGGCAACTTTTTCAGTGGGTGATACCACTGAGGCAGAGGTGGGTGTGCGAGGACCCTGCAGGCAGAGGAGGAGCAGGCTACCCCTGGATCACTAATGTGAGGGCTTCTCAAACCCCTTTAGGCTAAAATCTGTGGTCAAAGAAACTGAACTCTGCAGAACAGGAGGCCTGACAAGGACTAACAAGCTACTCCAGACCAGTGACAGAGGGCTTCAAGGGGCACAGCAGGCAACCCCAGATGCTGCACCATAGCTAGAAGCCTTCTGTCCCCCTGCAGGGGAGAGCAGGGCTCTACAACATAGTGGATGCAGAGAATGCTAAGTCCCTCAAGTCAGTGGACACTGAAGCCCCAGGGTAAAACAGACAGCCATACAGCTCCTGCCTCACCAGGATGCTGGGCCCCAGACAAGCAGGCACAGAAATGCAGGAACTGCAGGTGGGAGCAAGGACACAAGGAAGCACTGCTGGGAGAATGGGAGGACCAGACGGTTTCCTGCAGGCAGCACAAGCAGGAGGAAAATGGGCAGAGGGCCCCTCCTAGTGCAGGGCCCCATTGGGGACTGCACTTCTGGAAACAGCACAGAGTGGGCCTGCCACAAAGGAGGCTGCAGGACCTGAACTCAGGCTGGCTCTAAGGCTACATCCAGTATTTCAACTTGGCTCTCGGCCAAAGGCAATGATAACCTCTGAGAGGCAGAGGGAGAGGAGTAAAATGGCTTGGGCCACTGGGCATAGGGCTCCTGCAACAGATGGCCCCAAGACAGCACTCTGCAGATAGGTCCCCTCCCTAGCCCCCAACTGGAAATGTAATGTAACTAACGGTGGATCTGGGCCAGCACTCCCACCCCATCTCCCAGATGAGGCACTGAGGTTCTCCAAGCCTGGTTTCCTAAGTTTGATCAGTGACTGCACATCCTAGCTATGGTTACAGTCTCTGGGTCCACCATGAGCCAAAGTCACCACCTTTCTGACAACCACAGTGATTTCCATGCAACGGTTAACTTTCCAAGGAAAGGGCCTGGAAGTATACAGACAGAACCAAGAGGCAGAGGCCTGCTGCAGAAAGACACCAGGCACAACCACATGCGCCCCAGGAGCTATGCGGGAGAATGAGGTTCTGATGCCAGGGCAGACACAGCCCGGCCAGCTTCCTGCAGGCACTATGACTCCACATGCCAGAATCACATCCTCCCTTCACACTTGCCTCCCCAAGACCCAGCCCTACAAACATTCACGCAAGGAAGCAGTCTGACTACATGCTTTGTCCTTCTTGGCAAACAATGAGCTCTATCTTACAAGGAAAATACAAATAAATACGACATCACAGCACCAGACATGAATAACTTCCCTAAATTTACCACACATCTGGCGCCTGCTTTAGGCTGGCTTAGGTCCTCTGCTGTGCCCTCCTGGGGCTAAAGAGCTAAGTCACCAGCTGTGTCCCAGACAGCAAAACCCTTTTCAGACTTCTGGCGACATCAGCCATACACAAAAATCACTACTGCTACCAAGCCTGGGTGTCAGGAGAGAAGCAGAAACAAAGTCATAAAACAGTAGCACCAGCAGAGACCCAAAGAGGCCATTGAGAAAGAGGACAGGGCACAGCAGCAGGGCCTCCACCAACTAGGGAAGGCATTCGTCCTTCCCTACTCACCAGGTCAAGGTCAAGGAGGCAGGGTAACGACAAACTTGGCACCTGCAGGACTGGATCATACAGCCACCACTCACCAGCACCAGCAGTAGGCCAAACACTGTGAGACACCCTTATTCACACGGGCCACTTACAATAAGGAAAGGAAGCCAGAGAAGCAAGGGCTTGGCTCAGCAGCGCACAGCTAATAAGAGCAGGCCTGGGCTCCAAATGCCAGACTGACCACAAAGAGCACGGCCTTTCTGTGACCCCCACCCAGAGGTGAGTGAGATCCAGGAGCCACCAGGCACAGCCCATGCCACACACAGGCACTGTCACTGCTTTAGCCCTCCCACACACACCCACATGCTCTCACACTGAATTCTTATTCTATTTGCACCTGGGAGGCACAAGGGCCAGTGGAGTTTGCAAAAAGTCTGTTTTTTCTGCCTGATACAATCTTTTTTTTTTTTTTTTTTTGAGACAGGGTCTCGCTTTGTAGTTCAAGCTGGCTCTGAGCTCACTATGTAGTCCAGGCAAGCCTCGAACTCAGCAATCCTCCTGCCTCTGCCTCCCGAGTGCTGGGATTACAGGCGTGAGCCACCACACCCGGGTTGCCTGATACAATCTTGACACTTACTGGTCATAGAAGTCATTAAAATAGGAAAACAAATAAAACACTAAACTTAAAACCCGCACATTTATAAAGGACGTGTGACTGGGCTCTTGCCTGCCAGGCATCTGTGTCTGCAGTTACTTACTGCCATCTGTCACCTTCCTGCATAAACCACACCACAAGATACCCCCATGCTGAACCAACTTGGTGTTGCTTCTTTTTTTTTAATTTGAATCTTTATTGGTACATTATATATATACATCATGATCACACACAATATTGAGAACTTATGACACAATTTAATTCACTTTTTCTCATTCCCCTACCCACCGTATAACACTCCGCCCCCTATATACATAAGCTTTGTTTCCATTTTATTATCATCATATTTTTTCTTCCCCTTATTACTTACCCCTACACCCCATTTCCTTTTTAATATTTTCTATTTCACATCTACCATATATTTTAGAGCTCATTTACATCTTCAGTTTCTCATACCAGAGAAAAACTATATTTATAGATATGTGACCTATTAATTTCACTCATAAGTATGGCCTGAAGATACATCCATTTGAATATAAATGACTCAAACTTATCATTCTTTTTTTTTCTTGAGATGGTCTCACTTTGTAGTTCAGGCTGGCCCTCAGCTCACTATGTAGCCCAGGCAAGCCTCAAACTCAGCAATCCTCCTGCCTCTGCTTCCTAAGTGCTGGGATTACAGGTGTGACCCACCATATCCAGCACTGTGGTATCTGGTACTGATTGCTGGTGGGCGTGAGTCACCATGCCTGGTAATGTTGTATGTGATTACCTGGGATGGAACCAGGGACCTCACACTTGGTAGGTAGGCACCGGAACCACTGAGCTAAGTCTCTGGCCCAAACTTATCATTCTTTATGGCAGAGTAATACTCCGTTTTATCTTTTTTAAAAACACATCTTTATCCAAGCTCCAGTTGATGGGCATTTGGGTTATCTCCAAGACTTAGCTATCACAAACTGAGCTGCTATGAACATGGGTGAACATATGTTGCTGTGATATGAATCTTTTAATTCTTTTGTGTACATACCTAATGGGAATAGCAGGGTCAAATGGGATCTCTAATCCAAGTTTTTTGAGGAATCTCCATATAGAACTCCATAGTAGTTGTACCAGTCTATATTCCTACCAACAGTGGAAAAGGGTTCCTTTCTCCTCATAGCCTCGCCGGCATTTATTGCTAGTTTATTTTGAGCTAAAAGCAATCCTAGGCAACAAGGACATGGTTGGAAGTATCACAATTCCCAACTTCAAACTATTCTACAAAGCCACTGTGATAAAAACAGTACAGTACTGGCAAAGTAACAGACTCATGGACCAATGGAATAGATTAGAAGATCCAGAATCAACTTCAGATACACTATGTCACCTCATCTTTGACAAAAGAGCCAAATATCCTCAATATTTGGAGGAAAGATAAGCTCTTTATTAATGGTGCTGGAAAAACTGGGCTTTAACTTCCCAAAGACTAAAGCTAGATCTATCTCTTTCGCCATGTACTAAACTAAAATCAAAATGGATTAGAGACCTAAATATTAAAACAGAAACACTAAACCCTCTACAAAACGGGTTAGGTAGAACTCTTGGAGACATTGGCTTAGGGAAAGACTTTCTGAACAAAACCTCTATAGCATGAGAACTAGAAGAAGAAATCAACAAATGGGATCTCATCCTATTAAAAAGCTTCTGCACAGCAAAAGAAAGCACCAACAGAGTGAAAAGACAGCCAACAAATTGGGAAAATCTTTTACCAGCAGTTTCTCCGACAAAGGGCTACTATCTAGAATATAAAGAGCTTTAAAAAAAAAAAATCAGCTCCCACCCCAAATTTAAAGACCCAATTCAAAAATGGACATCTGAAATGAACAGACACTTTTCAGAAGAAGAAGTAAAAGCAGCTGAGAAGCATATGAAGAAATGTTCAACACCATTAGTTATTCGAAAGATGCAGGTGTTGCTTCTTTTTTTAAAAGTGAACAGAAACTTACAGTTAGAAACAACATAATCATGGAATCTCATGGACTTTTTTTTTTTTTTTTTGAGACAGGGTCTCGCTTTGTGGTTCAGGCTGGCCCTGAGCTCACTATGTAGCCCAGGCAAGCCTCAAACTCAGCAATCCTCCTGTCTCTGCCTCCCGAGTGCTGGGATTACAGGCGTGAGCCACCACACCGGGCACTGTGGTATGTGGTGCTGATTGCTGGTTGATTGCTGGTGGATGTGAGTCTCCATGCCCAGCATTGTATGTGGTTACCGGGGATCGAACTCAGGACCTTGCGCTTGCGAGGCAGGCGCCAGAACCACTGAGCTAACCCTCTGACCCTCTCACAGACTTTTAATAACTTTTTTCTCATTTTTTCACAACTAAGTCACCCACACAGCAGTTTTTTAATGACTCACTTTTACCAATTTTTCCTTTAAGTGTTTGATCTTTCACAGAAACAATTCCTTCTTGTATTTTCTGGGTTTACTAAGTATTGAATCACATGATTACAGACTACATCAAGAATCAGCTGATCAGCAATAGACCCAGCTGAGTCTTGGGAGTCTGCAGCCCAGCTGAGCAGCAGCTCTCAGGGCCCTCGCATCTCATACAGCCTGTGAGGACCTCAACCCAGGGCGAGTTCAGTGCATCAGCTTATCAGGACAACTTCATCACAGCACTTCAGCTACAGATAAAGAAAATAGAAGCATTAAATTGTCCTTTAGGCTCTGACTATGCTCAATTTGTTTAGAATCCATTAAAAAAGATGCACATAAATTTTGAGCCATTTCTCTAAAATATAGGGATAAAATATTTTCACTGTTTCAAAAGTCATTAAAATATCTCCAGGCTGGGGATACTTGAGCACTTGTATAATATATATACAGGCCCCCAGTTCCATTCCCAGGGCAAAAATAAAATAAAAAGACTCTCCAGGTGCTTAAAACGTTTTATGTAAACTTTAATTAAACATGCCGCAAAGAAAAAAAAATAAAGCTGAATACCTCAACCTCTTAAGATCCATATGGTATGGTGAACATCTGGTTTCTACAGAAAGTGGTCCTGCAAACGAGCACTCATCATGAGCTGCACCTCCAGCTGTGGCCACCAACCCAACTTCCCACTTGCTTGGTGCCACGCAGCACTCCAACTACTCTGCCCTATTAGCTCGTCATCAACATTCAAGCTCATGAAACCCAAACAATGGCTATCCCCTTTCACAGGGCAGAAATGGAGGCACAAGAAATATGTCCACAACACCCAGCTATCAAGGGGCTGGGAACTGAACTCGGGAAGCCTGACTCCTGCCCCTGTGCCATACTGCAAAAGCAGGTTGATAGGTGCTAACCCCAGTGGATGCTCAATTCTGAACCTGCTCTGTCAGCTGTCACATGCCAAAGTGACATGTGCTCCCTTTCCTGGGCACCAACACTCAAAAGTCATCCTAAACTCAAGGACACAGAAAGCACACAGTAACAGAGGTCTGTCTCTACCTCATTCCTGTCCCTAATTCTGAAGGAAGACAAGGCTACTCAGAAGCAAAAACCTGGCAAATCCAGGGTCCTCCAAATATATTCTCAGGCAGACGTGGAAGGAAGCTGGGTATGCCTTTCAGTTCAGCCACACGTGTGTCCTATGGCCTTGAGCAATCACTTTACCTTTCCATTCCCAGGACAAAAATTCCACCCTTTGCTTTTCAACCTGGAAAACCATGCCTTGTCACAGTCTCCTGGCATTTTCAGGAGCACAGACCCATTCCTTTGCTGAGAAGCACACTGCTGTGACGCAGGGGAACAGTGCTGCTCTAGGTGCAGGCTGGGGCACGTTGCTGCTCCTGCCCCTGCCCGGGTGCTGGAAGGTGAGTGGGTGCAATCTCATTAGACAGAACACATTGAACACAGAGGCACAGTGAGCAAGCGGGACTCAAGCAGATATGATGTTCAGACTGAGAAGATGGGCACAGTGTAAGAGTGGCACACAGCAAATGGCCAGAACACAGGCTCAGAGAGGGAGAATTCAGGGGAACAACCCCCCAAGGAACAGACTGGAGCCACAATGCTGAGAACCTCAATGTCCACGGGCTTTGAGGACAGCAGAATGTGGCTGGAATCAGGCAGGCCGGTGGGTCACAGCCCCACATGCTCCCCTCACAGTGCTGCTCTTGTTAGGTCTGGGCCCGAATGCATCCTACCCAGACCCAATACAAGCCCAAGTCTGAAGAACTAAAAGCACACAGAAAAAAACTGCTTCATCATACTGAACTCAACCATAAAGACACAAAAAAAGGGCAAGTGATTCAAGGAAAGAGGTTACCTCCTAAAATGTATTTTGGATACGTTGGCCATTTGAATTCTGCAGTGCAGCTGCCTAGCCTGCATTCTGATCACTGGGCAGGCCCTACAGCAAAGCAAAAAACCTCCAGGTCCCACAGTGCATCTGCACACAATATATCCATGATCCCCATCTTCTAAACCAGGCCAAGGCTCTCTAGGTTCTATGGCTATAAAAAAAAAAAAAAATGGACTGTTACAAAGACCTCTGTTCAAAGAATGCACACAACTCAGTAATAATTAGCTGTTGGAATTAAAAATGAACCAAGGGTCCACATGTTGCTCCAACAAAAATTCAAATGACAAGTACATGCAAATGTGCTCAACATCATCAGTTATTAGAGAAATACGAATCAAAACAACAATGGAACACCAACTGCACCACTGCAGGAGTGCTAAAATCAAGAAGGAAAGCGCTGGTAAGGATACAGAGGACCTGCACACACAGTGTCAGCGGTGATGTCAAATGGTACAAGTGAGGAAGTCTGGCAGCTCCTCAAAAGATTATGCATAGAGCTACCATGAGACCCAGCAATCCCACAGCTAGGCACATCCTGGGAGAAATGAAACATATCCACACAACAAATGTGTCCACAACAAAGAAATTTCACCAGAAATTGGGCAGGCTTACTGGTAACAGTCAAAAATGCAAACAACTCAATTGTCCAACTGAAAAATGGATAAACAAAACATGGCACACCCATATAAGGGAATATTATTTGCCCCTTAAAGGAAAAGAAGTACAGTACTAACATGCTACTGCATGGATAAAACTTGCACAGAATACCAGACCCAGGGGCCAGGGATTCAGGCCAGTGGCACAACTGCAAAGCCCTGAGTACAATCCCCCCCACCACCAAAAAATGCTAGACCTAAAAGGCCTTATATGATTCCATTCACATGAAATGTCAAGAACAAACAAAGCTGTAGAAATATGAAGTAGATTAGGGGCTCCCTAGGGCTAAAGGTGAGATGGAGGTAGGAGAAGTAGGAAGGGATTGCTAATGGGTATGGACTTTCTGGGGTAATGAGAACATCCTAAAATGGACTGTGGTGATAGTTGCACAACCTTGTGGACAGAGTGAAAACCACCAAATAGCACATTTTAAGTGGATGGATTGTATGGTATGTGAATTATATCTCAAAAAAGGATTTATTTTTAAGGACAAGTATGTGTTTTTTTAAAAAAAAAAAACCTCCATTCTTGTCAACCTAAACACAAGTGAGGATGGAAATCTAGAGCAGAGCCCTAATCCAGCCAGGATGCAGACACAGGGCAAGACCCTCTGGCCACAAAGCCCCAGCATTGGCCCTGGGAGCCCTGGGACCTTAGACACACTTGGTGTCACCCAATTTCAGCCTCTGAAAACATCAGCCACACAACTTATCTCAGACTCAGGCATTTAAATTAAACCATAAGCATGATGATGTTTGACAAGGTATCACCCACAGAACACATATTATTTATAAGCTTAAAAAATGAGCCACGAAAATACGTTGTAAAAGACAAAGAACTCACCAGCACACCGTGGTTTTATAATTTTGCATATAAACATGTATGTTGTGCCATGTATTATCAGAAATAATCCCTTTGCAGTTTCCTGGGCCACTCCCCAAAGACTCACTTGAGCTCACTGCCCCACTGTCTCAGAGAATAGAAGTTAATGGGACTCTGGTGTCCTGGGGCCGGCTGATTTGCAGCTTGTTCTCCCACCAGCTCTCCAGGAACAGTTTCTACAGCTAGGACATTTCTGGCTTTTTCTGCAGAAGTATTTGGGTGTGGATAAATGACATCTGAAAGAAAGGCAAACAAACATCAGTTACTCTTCTCTTTCTCATGAAACTTGACATCCTACACAAAATCCAGACTTGATATACTACATAGAAAATCTCAACTCCATGAATAGTAGCAAGTTATTAACATATGCCATATAAAAAGCACAATCTGAGTGGCTCTGGTGTTCTGAAACCATTTTCATCTAAAGTAGATAACTTTCTCCGAGGAATGCTGTGATATGTCCCAAACCACCCAGTATTACCAGCATTGACCCACCAGCATTGACCCACGAGAGACGGCCAGGGCTCCCTGCAGGCCCTGTGGGTCAGTAAGCCTGAGGAACTGTGAGCAAAGTCCACCCACTTGTGCTGATTAGGAACCAGCTCGAGAACAAACTGGTACACCAGGAAAGCACAGTGCAGGTCAGTTACACACCACTCCCTTCACACCAAGAAAGTAGAGAGAATACAAATACAAATATATTTGCTAATATTTGCAAACAGTGACAATGAAAAAATAAATCTGCACATCATAGTTTAGTAAACTACGGGCAAACACACTGGTGTTAAAGCATGACCATGTTTCAAAATATATCCTTAAAATGCAAGCTTTGGAGATGTTTATGGCTGAAATGATATATGCAGGATTTATTTCAAAATAATGGTATTTTGTTACTTAAATATATAATAATATTGTTCCAGCAACATGTTACTTGCTTCAAAATAACAAAATGAAGTAGACACTAAGAAAGTTAAGAAAAGTTAATTTTTGGGCCGGAGGGTTAGCTCAGTGGTTCCGGCGCCTGCCTC
>PVIC010020174.1:0-29809 GCA_004025085.1 Thryonomys swinderianus | reverse complement strand
GACTGAAATATTAAAACAGAAACACCAAACCTGCTGCAGAACAGGTTACGTGGAACTCTTGGAGACACTGGCTTAGGGAGAGACTTTATGAAAACAGCCTCAGCAGCAGGAACTAGCAAAAGGAATCAACAGTTGGGATCTCATCTTACTAAAAAGCTTCTGCACACTGAGAGAAGTCACAAGTGGAGCAAAAGACAACAAAAATATGGGGAAAAATACCAGCTGTGTCTCAAAGGACCGATGTGTGGACTATATAAAGAGCTTAAAAGTCAGCCTCCTCCCAGGTTAAAGACTTAGTTCAAACATGGATATTTGAAATGAACAAACCATTTTCAGAAATTAAAGCAACCAATAAACACATGAAAAATTGTTCAACAGTGCTGGTCTTTTGAGAGATGTAGATTAAAAAACAACACCAATATTCTATCTCACTCCAGAAAGAATAGCTGTTCTCATGAAAACAACCAATAACAAACGCTGGTGAGGCGGGAGGCAGAAAATTACTCTTCTCCCTTGTTGGTGGGAATCTAGACTAGTACAACTGCGTTGGAGATCAGTGTAGAGATTCCTCAAAAAACTAGGATTAGGGATCCCATTTGACCCTCTATTCTCATTAGTTATATTCACAAATGATTCATATCACTGTGGTGTATGTGCACCCATGTTTATAACAGCTCAGTTTTTTGATAGTTAAATCTTGGTTACAGCCCAAATGCTGATCAATGGGAGACTGGATAAAGAATCTATATATTTTTAAATAAAATGGAGTATTACTCTGATACTAAGAGTGATAAATTTGAGTCTTTTATACTCAAATGGATGTACCTTGAGGATATACTCATAACTGAATAAATAAGACACAGATGTGTAAATATCTTTTCTCTGGTATGAAGAACTGAAGGTATAAATGAGTTGTGAAATCTGTAATAGGTATTGTGAAAGAGTAAGAAAATATACAGAGGCAAAAGAAAAAAAAAGTCAAAAGAGGAAACAAAGTTTATGTTTACAGAGGGTGGGTTTATGGGAGGAAGAGAAATGGAAAAAAATGAGAATTTACTCATGTCATGTACTGGGACAAATTCGCAATGTCAATTGTGATCAAAATATGTATATAAAATGTACCAATAAATCAATAAAAGTAAAATAAAATACCAGTAAATTGTACTTGAACATGATGATTGTCCTCTCATAATAGATAATTTGTACTTGTTGTTTTCCTTTCCAAAACTTTCAAAATACGCCTCATTGAATGAAAAGTGATCTTTTTTCTAGGATTTTCATTGGAGAGTTACAGTACAAACAAAAGTTTATTTTTTGTTCATTGTAGGAGCACTTCAGTCTACATAGTGTTCAAGACTTTCTTTCATTGTTTGTATAACTCTGTAGTCTATTAAAAATGACATACTTGTAAATATTATCCAGTGTCTATTTTTCCCTACTGAGGAAAAATATCTCAAGATCAGATAATTTTGTGCTTTATTTCATAATGAACTGCAAACGCTATAAGAATTTTAAATATATTTAGAACGATCAACACAAATATGTTAAACATATGCATTGGTTCAAGCTAGTTTATTTGTATGTATACAAAGGTACTTAAAGTTCTTATTTTTACTACTTGTAATTCTGAACACTATATCAAATATTTTGCTTGATGAAAAGGATAGATGTTTGGAAATAAATATACACACAGAGACAATACTGCTTGCATACTTCAAAAATATTAACGACAAATGGAAATTAAAATTATTTATTAAGGTAATGGTGTGACTCAGAATCAATATTTGTGCTTTGAAAGTAAATTAGAAAAAGATAAAATGTTCTTCATCCTCTAAGGCTGTATTTTAATTCAATTCAGTGGAGTTAAATGCAGTAATTTTAGTTTATTTCCGTTACGATTCAAAAGAGATGAAAGTAATCAAATCTTACTCTGCACAGGAATGTTTACTTATTAAAAATGAATCAACAATAGCATAGACTTCTGAACTAGCAAAACTGGATCTAACATTCTCACCTGAGGCCCTACAAAAAAACACCACAGTGAATAAGAACCAAAGACAAAATTACACTCACACACATCTTGAGCTCATTATTACCTTAATTTAACTGATGCATAAATGCATCTAAAGAATCAATAAAGCACTATCATATAGGTGTAACTGGAAAATACAATGTATATTTAAATAGAAAATCATTACATGTATTGCCTTACCCTCCTAAAATACTTCCCCTCTTCAAACCCATTTACGGGATACCATAGATCTTTCTAAAGCAGTAATGGAACTATTTTTTCATGAGTGTTTTTAGTGGCGCAGTTGTGAGAGTATTGGGGGTCTAAATTATTCAAAATATTTCACATTCATGGCCATTTTCATTTTTTCAGAAATATAACAAAACCACACATTGAGAGATCTGGTGGATAAGGTGCAAGACTATACGGCACCAGGATTTTAAGAACTTGCCTCTCTATGGCACAGTACACAGCAGCAGCATTAAGAGTAGTTTCAGAGTACTTCCTTATTCTTGGTTCTTTTATTTTTTTATTTATTTTATTTTTTTTTTTTTTGAGGCAGGGTCTTGCTTTGTAGTTCAGGCTAGCTCTGAGCTCACTATGTAGCCCAGGCAAGCCTGAAACTCAGCAATCCTCCTGTGTCTGCCTCCCCAGTGCGGGAATTACAGATGTGAGTCACCATGCCTGGCACTGTGGTATGTGGTATTGATTGCTGGTGGGTGTGAGTCACCACGACCAGCATTGTATGTGGTTACTGGGGATTGAACTCAGGACCTTGTAGCTTGCGGGGCAGATGTGGGAACCACTGAGCTAACCTTCCGGCCCGCTTTTAAAAATTTTTAAGAAAATATTTTAGAAAAAGGTTCTCCTATTTTATTTCAAAGATAGCTCAAAACAGAAGGGTTAGTCTATACTGTGGAAGAATTTGAAGGTTCTGAGATAAATTCTACTTTCTCACACATAAAATATTTCCAGCAATAGATACATTGTAAGCAGTGGTCAAAATATTATTTGATGAAGAGTAAATCTATAGTGATATTGTAAAAAAAAAAAAAACATTGATTACCAGGGGTGATGGCTCACCCCTGTAATCCCAGCACTCAGGAGGCAGAGACAGGAGGATTACTGTGAGTTCAAGACTAGCACAGTGAGTTTAGGACAACATAGTGAGTTCAGGGCTCCTCTTAACTACAAAGGGAGACCATCTAAAAAAAAATCTATTTATCTCATATATATATATATATATATATATATATATATATATATATATATAATATATAGTGTGTGTGTGTGTAGAAATCATACAAATCACATTATATCTTTATACACAGTATTCACACAAAATGTGAATTTTAAGTAATGGATAGTTCTTGTCAGGAATATTCATGTAAAATAAAGCAATAAAATGATAGTTACTTCAGAACAAATTATCAAGTCAAAACTCTCATTTTAGACAAACTCAATTTCAGATTCTGATAGAAGATAACTAAGTCTGAATAACATATTTACAATTCATATAAGTCAAAATAATATGTATGAATTCTCTATACAATAATATGAATAATACAGAAATATACAGCATTCTAATAATTTACTTTCACTTGTTCTCATTCTTTCTTTTCCTCCTTCCTGTAGTTTATATACACTCGAATAAATGTTTTTCTTTAACAACATTATGGTGGTTTCACTTCTTATTCACTTTCAATGAATGGACTTTTAGCTTAGCTCTCTATTCTTTCTACATATAACCACTCTTCTTAACATGCATTTTTAATTTTTAATATTATATCATACATATGGTATGACCATATTTAATCTTAATTATTTCAAAAGTTTCTTTTACCTGAGAATATATTAGGCTAGATTAGTTCATGTTTATTTCTCAGAGTGTGAGACTGAGATTAAAATAATTAAGTGAAAACTTTTGCATGCTTCATGTATGTCAACATCCAATTGTCAAAGCAAATCAAGTGGCAAAAACCAGAAACAAAACATTTCAGAGACTAGATTTCATCGCTTTAGTAAGAAAGCATTTAAATGAAAGGATAATTAGGTACTTTGTACATCAATGCAATTTGTGTATGATAGTCGTCCCGCCTGCTACAATTTTTCACATATCTTTCACAGGCAAAAAAATCCATTACCATATTCCAGTTAGCATAATCGCACTCACAATTTAGGACTTTGCAATTGACATTGGTTTGAAATAAAGAACATGTTAATCTGAAGAAGTATCAGCTAAGAATGTGTCCTTTACATAACTTAAAGTGTATAATAATGAGTGAATTAGAATGACTATAATGAAGGCTTATTCCAAAGGAAGGTGAATAATTTAGAGTTTGGAAATTGATTCAAAGCAGTTTGAACATGCCACTTCACTAATGTCATTTGAGGTTGTCCATCTGAGAATAAAAATTATTATTTTGATAAACATTGATTGTCTTGGGCCAGAGGGTTAGCTCAGTGGTTCCGGCGCCTGCCTTGCAAGTGCAAGGTCCTGAGTTCGATCTCCGGTAACCACATACAATGTTGGGCGTGGAGACTCACGCCCTCCAGCAATCAATACCACATACCACAGTGCCGGGCGTGGTGGCTCACGCCTGTCATCCCAGCCCTGGGGAGGCAGAGACAGGAGGATTGCTGAGTCCCAGGCTTGCCTGGGCTACATAGTTAGCTGAGGGCCATCCTAAACTACAAAGCGAGACCCTGTCTCGAAAAAAAAAAAAATTGGTTTTCTTATAATCCAAGGTTTGATTTACTTCCTTCATTTGTCTCCAGCTTCTTTCAGAACAACTATTTTCCATTTAAATCCTTGAGATTTTCAGAGAAGGCATTAGAAAATATTGAAGAATATTTTTAGCTGGTTTTAGTAAGATTTTAAAGGTTACAATATATTTTAGCAATTTAAGGAGACCCCGTATGTCTTAACTTAGACTGCAGAAACTTTTTTCAATTATTTCCTGAAAACCATTGTGACCCACTAATTATAATTCAACCTATATAACAGAAGACTAATAATTAGTTTCCTGCAATGCTTCCCTCTCTAGATTTATTTTCTTCTATTTTGAGAGTAGTCTCTGTGTGCTATGAATTAAACCTTTTTAGGACCTCTATTAAAATAGCTGAACATGTCTAAGAAGCACTACCTTAATTTTTAAGTCTTAAAAATCATTTCAAACTCAATGACTCTGAGTTATACTTTGAGGCCAAATCATATTTGAGACTATTATACTGACCTGGAATAAGAAACTGGTATTTTATATCTTGCCAAGGTCTATTTCTTTCTTCAACTATTTTTTTTTCCTTCTGAGCAGATCCCCTTCTATACATAGACTACCAGACTATTTAACTACAAGAAATAAAATGCCACTTCTAATATTTGGTTTGAATACCTCTCTGTCAAAACCTAAAACATATTACACAAAACTTTCATCATCTATGTTATACAAGGCCAGAATTCTACTAAGCACTCTATATTTATGTAGCATAGATTATTAGTTTCCATGGATCTACGGTGATACTGCAATGATTGTGCAAGTCTCTGCTGACCTAAATTGTTTGTTTGTTTGTTTGTTTGTTTGTTTATGAGACAAGGTCTTGCTTTGTAGTTCAGGCTGGCCTTCAGCTTACTATGTAGCCAGGCAAGCCTCAAACTCAGAAATTTTCCTGCCTCTGCCTCCCAAATGCTGGGATGACAGGCATGAGCCACCACACCCAGCTAAATTGTTTGTTTTTATTATAGTAAAACTCTAGTTTTAAGCTCTAATTATTCTATCTGACTACTGAAACTCTAATTATATTGTATAATAAGCCACATCAAACCTCAGTGATTTAAAGCAATAAACATGTATTTCACCCTTCAAGGGCTTCTTGCATTTGCTGTCCAGGTCTCGTTCTGAGCTTGACTTATTTTCGTTTGTCTGGCAACCAACCTCCTGCCACCTTGGGTGACAGAATGATTTTGCCTTGAATTTCTCTCTGTTTAGCATAGGTCCAGACATCATAGTTGGCTGCAAGATAGCTTCAAAATAGAGGGAAAAATCATCTGTTTATAAGAAATTGGCTTTTACAGAATTGGCCAAAACAAGTGAAATTCTTGGATTCCATTTCTTCAGATTTAATAAGTGAGAAGGCAATCTCGTCTTTCCTCAGTTAGGTGGCTGGCCAAATCACCAGGCATAGCGTGTGGCCAGAGAGAGCAGATCTTTGGACACTGGTGCAATCAATACACATTTTTCTTAATTAAACTTAATTACCTTATGCATTCTACAGCTTGCCTAACATTCTCGTGCTTTACTTCTTCAAAATATTGCAGATCTGAATACAGATTAGAGTCTTCAGGGTTTTTATTAAAATTAAATCATCAGGTCCAAATACTGAATTATTTTTGGACTAAAAGGGAAAATTAGTTTTTGTAAACTGAATTTGTGATGTAAGTGTGTAATGACCAATATGATATTTATATAATATAGTAGTTATTCATGTAGTATTATCCCACATCACATTCTGTATACAGGCTATATGGAGCAATAAATGAGTATATAAAAATTATCATCAAAACTACCATCATTGTAGATAGATGAAAGCTTAAAAATCAGATCCTTATTGAATAAAGTAGTAAAAATTTTTAAAAAAACTAGTGATTTGCTCTCTATTGAATGTTTGATAAGAAAAATGTCATAATATTTAAGTTAAAACTTTATAAAATTTGTATGATAGCATTAATTAAATTAAAACAAAAATAAATAGAAATCACTGAAACTAATTTAGGTAGAAAATGTACACATGTACAGAATTTTTAAAAATTGAAAGTATTTCATTAAGGAAATCAGAAAATATTTATCATCAAGGACTGAAATTGGAAAGATAAATGAAGTCACCGATACTCTTTCATAACACATTATTAAGTGTTGTTTTTCTGGTACCACAGCCGTATCAAGTTTCAGAACACACTTAATACCCAGAAAGTTCTCACAGTGAATCTTATAATCAATCTTTGCCTTTCTGCAGTTCTAAGCAGAAGATTTTTATGGGTTTTCCTTCTTTGAAAATGCTCATATAAATTAAATAAAAATATTCAATTTTACTGTATAAATCTTTAAGTTATTTGAATGATTTCATTTATTTTAAATTTTGAATATCCTTCTGCTGTACAAACTAATTTTACTAATGATAAATGATTGGTAATTATTTTAAATTTTTTCAGCATTTCACTATTATGAAAATGACCGCTCTGAACTTTGTCATGAGAGTTTTTGTGTGAATGCTTTTGTTTTCTTGAATTGGTATGTTGTTAGCAATGAAAATAATTGGAAAATATGGCAACAAGCTTATACTTATCATATCAAATATGAAATAGGAAATGCATGAATAACAAAATCACTAGTGCAGTTATATCAATTATGATATTATAGTGAAAATATAATATTATTAGGTGTCATAAACATTGAAGAAACATAAATGTTGGCATGCTACTGAAAAAATACAATTTAAGCCTTTCTGCTTTCATTTGGGTATCACTAAATGTTCTTTAAAAGGATTTTAAAATTTAATACAGCTAAGCTTTAACAAACCCAAAAATCAAAATCATGAAGTGAGCACTGAAAAGACCTGAAACATTGGGAAAAGAGCAGACTGTATCATCCCCAGGAGCTAAAATATAAGTAGTGGGAAAAGAAAGTGATTTTAGTGGGAGATTAACAGTATCTTCAAATTCTATACTTTGGTCTATTCATACATGAGTGAGTGTAGAAATATGGGTTGAGGCAATGTTCTAGAAAAATTTGACAATATTTTGCAAAGTTTTGTCTTAATTTGTTGTTGTTGAAAATCTCTCATAACTTTAAAAACCACTCAAATAATTGCTGAAAATGCACATATCTAGATAGGTACCTATAATTATGTGTTTCTGTATTTACTAAGAAAACTGTATATTATAACAAAAAGTTAACATATTACATAGGATATTTTAGTGATGTTGCATTATACGAGAAGACCAGTAAGGCTACTGAATTGTGTTATAAATTAAATTTAATGAGATTTGAAATGTATTTTTAAGATATTTTAAAGTGCATGTAAAATGGTGAAATATAATTGTAACATATAAATATTTTCTTTCTAATTTACTTTTCACATACCCAGTGTAATTCTTCCAGTTAAATGTATAAAAATATAAATATTTTACTTTCAAATAGCTCTAGCTTTGTTTTACCATCCTCCTGTTTTCTAGCATGATAAAGCCTATGTTGTTTGAATTGATTTTCATATTTTAACAATCATCATGCTAAACCATCCTCTAAAACCTTGCCTCATTATTCTTCATTATGTATCAACTATCTTCTAATTTAATTCATTTCTGAGTAGATTACATTTTTATATTATCAAATTTTTTGAACTTCCCTGTCCCTCAACTAGGTACAATCTAGTGTGAATTTTCATAAAAGGAATCTCCATATTTTTAGTTTTTCCAGCAAGTGAGCTTTTATGCTAACCAGGTATTTTAGAGTTTAACTTTCTGTGTGTGTGTGTGTGTGTCTGTGTGTATGTGTCTGTGTGTGTGTGTCTTTGTGAGTGTATCTTCATTGGGAAGATAAAGGCAATAGAGAACTGAGCACTGCAAATAGTTCAAAAGGCATCAGGTAAAATAAAGAAGATTATACCTTGTTTACATGTTGTTTTCATTATTCAATTTCAAGTAATACTTGTACTTATTTATAGTGTGTTATAATTAAATGCAATATACAACATGTAATGGTCAATTTGAGTAATTGGCACTGTTTTCATAGTATCATTTCTATTCCTTTGAGGTTTGTTCCTTATCTATTGTAAATAAAACTAGAATAACAGAAACAGTCCTCCTCAGTCAGAGAGTTTATAGTTTATTTTTCCTAAAATTCTATACTTTTGTCCACCTAAATTGTGAATATTGACAGCAGTCTTGAGCCCACATCTCAGTCTTTTCTATAGTCTCTTCTAAGAGATGTCAGGTTTCTTCTGTTGCATACCAAATTCAGTGTTTAATTCTTATTTAAGATTACTTATCCAAATTCTAAATGAGACCAGCTTTATCTGTTAATATAAAAGTGGTACAAATAATCACAAACAATAGGTGATCTATAAATCATTTATGTCTGATTTTAGAAATTATTATGCAAATCATATTCTACAGCAGAATTTTCTTCTAATATAATTTGTGCAGGAAGCTATTTAAATTAGTTTCCAGTCCCATGTCATCTGCAGCTGAGGGTTAGATGAGTCAGCTCACAAGTATACACAGGTTAGGGCAAATGTGCTTGAGAATAAAAATGTACTGTGAAAATTAAATAAATAAATAAATAAATAAATAAATAGATAGATAAATAAATAAATAAATAAATAAAAGAAAACCTTAAAAATAGAGTAATATTGGATCAGACCAAGATCCCATACTAATTAATGAAGCACTGTTATAAAGTTAAAATGACATAAGATAATTTTAATGAAATTTCTTGTCACTCTGTTTCTCACATATCTCTTCGTTAATGTATCTCCGTGTAAAATAATTTTTCTCTATCATTTTTTTTGAGACAGGGTCTCGCTTTGTAGTTCAGGCTGGCCCTCAGCTCACCATTTAGCCCAGGTAAGCCTCGAACTCAGCAATCCTCCTGCCTCTGCCTCCAGAGTGCTGGGATTACAGGCATGAGCCACCACGCCTGGCTTTTCTATCATTTTTAATAATGCCCTTCACCCTAAATACAATTGCTAATACTTTCTCAATGTGTACACTTGTATGAGTTTACACTCAAGTGTTTACTGGAATTCTGGTGATTAATGATTCTGAAGTAAAGAGGAATAAACATTGCGTTCAGGTAAATGACAATGAAAATCATGAGTACAATCACATATTAATTAGAAAAAATGAAAAAAGATAACAAGTATAAGCCTTTTCATTTTCACTTAGGAGACAACTACACTTTAACTTTTCTCTATTTCTGTAATATGAAATTCTTCTGTAAAACAACAGAAGCATTAGAATATCTCAAAAGTCTTTATCTCTTTCGTACTTTATAGCTTCTAAATATATCAATCCATCCAGTTTAAGCATTAAATAACTCAGCCAAACCCTGCACCCTTCAAAAAAGAGAAAACAAAAGAAGGCTTTCTTGATTTTATGTTTGACTTCCAGTTATAATGTTTGTTTCTTTTTCTAATTATTGTTAACCTTTTTTAAAAATTGCCTCTGTGTTGTTCATATAATTGTGATTGCTCTTAGCCCACCCCATCTCGCATTGTGAGATTTCAGAATCCTGAAGACAAGACCTGCTCTTTACCTCATCTCATGAATAGGAACTATCATCTTTGAAGTGCACTGCATATGCAGTAAATGTCTGCAGAGAATGAACATTTTCTAAATCAACACTTTTATTACAAACGCATATAAGTGCCAAAATACCACAAATATATTAGTTGAAACAAAAATCTACAAATAAAAAAATTGACCAGTGCAACTTCAATTATAGATCCTGTAAGTGTAGAAAGCCAGGATTAAAGAGATAGCTTCTCATACATGTAAAATCTAAAAAGGTTGAAAAGTAGAAATAAACTCCAGGGTCAACATTATTATAGCATTAGGGGATAAGACCAAAAAGACAAAAATCAAATAGAAAAATGAAATAAGATTTGTTGTTCTCTTGGACAACATAATATTTGTTGTCAACAATACTGTATTTTGTATTTCAAAGTTCTTAAAATATTAAATTACAAATATTATTTCCATAAAATGACAAATGTATCAAGTTGTATATTAACATAATTTGACATTCAACAAGGTACATATTTATTGTAACATATAATGTACCTTACATACATACAATTAACATTTACAAATAAAATATAATCTAAAAATGTTTAGACAAAAATATAAATTTGCAATATAAATTATATTTTACTATATTTAGTCATAATATAAAATTATGAGTTTATAATATTTGGTTTGCATTTCTTCTATTTTCTTTATTCTCTCATAAAACATGACTTGCAAGGACTGACACTGGATATACAGGATTTAGAGATAGGCAGAATACTGTTAAAATATTTCTACTACCCAGATTCATGACATGAAAGGCAATCCATAAAAAATTCCAATGACATATTTCACCAAGTGAGAAAAATGGTACTAAAATTCCAACATTACCACTAAGAACTGAATTGTTAATACACTCTTGAGCAATAAGAACAAACCCAGAGCATCACTCTACCAAATCTGTAAATACACACACACACACACACACACACACACACACACACACACACTCACAACGTTCAATAGTAACCAAAGTAAACTTGTACTGCCATGGAAATAGATTCACAGAAAAATGTAACAGAACAGAGTTCAGAAATAAAACTCCACATTTATACTGCATTTATACTGCTTTATTTTTTACAATAATGTCAAAGACTCAGTGGAGACAAACTGATCTCTCTAAAAATGGCTCTGGGAAACTGGGAACCCATGTAGAACAATAAAAGTAACCCTCATGCTGAATATAATTAAAAATAAACTAAATTCATTTAAGACTCCTTGTAAGACACAAAACTGTGAAATTATTAGAGGAAATAATAAAAAAATAACATATTGACTTTGATTTGAGCAATCGTTTGTAGATATCAATAGGAAAGTATGAACAAATGGGATCACACTGCAATAAAACATTTCTGGATAACAAAGGAAATATCATAATAAAGAGACATCTAAGGAAGAGATAAAAAAGATTTGCAAACGATATGTTAACAATATAGATTAACACATATATGTATAAGGAATTTACTTGAAATAATCTGTTTTAAAAGAGCCAAAGAATTTGACTATATTTATCAAAAGAAAATATACAAATGCCAAAGCTATAGTAAACATAAAATGTATGGTGCCTGACTACTATAATCCCAGCCCTAGGGAGGCAGAGGCAGGAGGTCTGTTGAGTTCAAGGCTTACCTGGGTTACATAGTGAGCTCAGGGCCAGCCTGAACTACAAAGTAAGACCATGTCTCAAAATCAACAACAACAACAACAACAACAAAACAAACAAAAAATAAAATGTTCAATGTCTCCAATTATCAGGAAAATGCAAATAATTTCACATCTCTTTGGGAGCATCATATTAAAAAAAAAAAGTATTGAAGAGGTTGTGGAGGAAAGTGAACTTCAGCACTGTTTCCAGTGTTATAAATTACTATAGGCCTTTTGGAAAATAATGAATTTCCAGAAAATATATAGTTAGTATATAATCAAGTACATCCATTTTGGAGGGCATGAATTCCAAAGTATATGAAGATACTACCTTCAAGCAGTAGCTATACTCATAGGGTATTTCAACATTATCACAATAGCCAAATATGGGGAATATTATTCAGTCTTAGTAAAAGTAGAAATGTTTTCATCTGCAACAGTTGCAGTTGATATTCACAGGTCAGTAAGCTAAGGGAGAGAAGCCATGTGTAGAAAAACTGATTGATTTCACTTTTATGTGGAATCCAATAATACCCTCCCCCTCAGGGCAAACGTGCAGAGAGAATAAAACAGTAGCTATCAGTGGTAAAAGAGTCTGAGAAAACGAGGACATTTAGGTAAAAGGCTCCAAAGCAGCAGATATAGAATAAACAAGTGTATCCATCTACGTTAAAACAAGAGAACTATGTTTAATGTTGTGTAGAGGAAAGCAGACTTTAGGAACTCATCATGATAAAAGGCTAACTGTACAGGATGATAAAAATGTTAGTTTGCTCACCTAAAGTAAGTGCCTCCTTGTTTATATATCAAAAAACATGTTTCTACCTTGAACATAAATGGTCTTTTAAAATTAATAGAATTTTAAATGCATGTAATAAATCGTGTGAGGGCTAACTGGTCTACCCACAGCCAGGGAGGAGGGTCTTGCACTAGGAAAGCAGACTGACGCTGCTTCCTTTGTCGCTGGGATGTGGAGGTGGTCAGAAAGGGCAATGCAACTGGAAAAAAAAAAAAAAGTCTTTCCTCACAATTCCCAACTTGTTGGGTCTGGTAGGTATTTTCCTTAATGCTGGAAATCCATATCGTTTCCTAGAGCTCTGACAGAGTTGATTATGACGGTTGCCTGCTTTCTTTATTTGTTTGATGTGTCTATGAGAGATGATTTTGGAACTGCTACACTATTTTGCTAATATACTCCAATAATTATAAATTTCGACTATATCCAGTTTTTGAGCATAGAAAAGGGGCTATGTAAATAAATGAAAAATATCAAAATAATTGTATAAGTCAGCTATTTATTAAAAAGGAAAGGATTCTGGAGGAGAAAGGTCGGTGGGATTGCAAATAGGCAATGAACAGATTTTACATCTCAGTGACCTTTTGTCTTCTTAGCAACAAAGAAAAGTGTTCCAAATTCTGTTTGGACTCATCAGATAATCTTCTGAATATATGTGCATGTATATGTCTACGTGTTTTTCTCATCTATAGATTTAACACAGAGTAAAATGACAAAGGGACTAACTTCAAACAAAATAAAATCAAGCAGTAAATCATGAGATAGTTAAGTTTTGGGAAAATATATAAGTAAATATTTTACTGTTTTCTTTAAATATGGGAAGTTTTTGTTTCATTTAAAAATCACATTCCTTAAATAATTTTGCTTTGTAAGTGTAATGTCAAATAATTCAAAATAATAATTGTTTACTTGTACAGATGGAAAGGTAAAAAAAAAATACCTGTTTTATTAAAACTCATTTTCATTTGATAGAAAAAAGTACTATTATATAACTTAATCCACCTAAACTATGAATGATTTAAGATTTATTCTGTATTGTAACTATTTACTGTTTATAATATTTTATTTAATATATTTCTAATGCAACATTCCAAAATGTTTGGGAAAATACATATTAATCATTTTCTACAGAGAACATAAACAGAAAATGAATAAAAACTTGGAGATAATCATAAAATAATGCGACTAAACTCCAAATTAATTCTTAACAAGCAAATGGCATACTAATGAGTATGTTTCTATAAGGAAATCCTTTCTCAGTAAAGACATACAAAAATAGAAATGAAATCTAGCTGAAACAATTCCAGTACCAACATATTCATGATTTATTTTGTCAAAAGTAAATTTTAATGCAATATTTTCCCTTTGGTAAGTAAATAATGAAGTTTACTTAGCTATATACTTAATGTATTCTGACAAACTTTTAATATATATTTACAAGTATAATTGTTTTTAATGTTTTCCCCTAAGGGTAAATAAAAGAAAATGTAATTCCAAAGAGAGTAAATTTGGCTCCAAGCAAATTAATCTCTTTATGTAATAAAATTAATAATATATTTTACTTTGAAATTCACAAATGGACTCATTTCCCAGTATCCCTTTTCTTAAATTATAAATGATCACTTCTACAAATAAGAATACTTTAGATAAAAATAAATTTTATTGTAAGATTGTACAGTTGTTTTATGCCTTGTCATTTTCCATTAGCATCTAGATGCAAGTTGATAAATGTGCTATAAATATGTAAAGTTTCATTACTTGAACTTAGGTTAAGATAAGTCAGATTAAAAAGTTAACTACACATTATTTCATAATCTGTTACCATAAGTTTATTAAGTTATTTTCAAATGTCTACTTATTCAAATAGCATTGATTGTACCACACCCAAGTAGAGACTACTATTCTGTCACAATATTAGTAAGTAGAAATCAGAAATAATTAATATAGGCCTGCTGTGTTTTGACTATATCATTTCCACAATTCAGTTCCTGCCCAAAGTTCTGATTATTTGATTAGACCAAGAAAGTTCTTCCTTCATGAATGGGATGAAGACCCTTGTAAACGAGATTTAAGACAATATCTGCTTATGTGCCCTCCTGTTTTCTGCCATGTGCTTTTGAAATTTTAAGAATTTGTCTAATCTTGGAGATCTAAGGCTTCTAAATCGTGAGAAAATAAATTGATGTGTTTTTATAACTATTCCAGTCTCAAGTACCTTTTCATAACAGCACAAACATACTAAACTAGAGAATGATAAGAATAGATATCATGCTTTCACACTTACGTATGTTGGGGCTTGTGGTAGGCAGAGTTCTAGTAGATTCTATACCGTACCATCATTTTGATATTTATATAGCATGATATAACACTAGAAATTTTACAGTTACAACTAGATAAAGGTTCAGTTGACAGTAAGAAAAAAAGATCAGCTGAGTGCACTTGATGTAATCAGATGAATATTTTCTTAAATATCGGCAATAGCAGATGTGTGGGAGACTGAAACAATGACAGCATTTGATCCAGTGAATATATTTTCTTGCTGAGAGAGAAACAGCTACAGGACAAGTAGCTAAAGGTGGCCTCTGGATCCGAAGAGCAGCCTTCAAGTGACGACCTGCAGAAGACATGGAATCGTTCCTCAGTGAGGAACTGATTTCTTCAAATAACAAGGATATGTTTGAACTGTTGGTGAGAGTTCGAGTGGTCCCATAAGGACCAAGGAAACCCTGATGTGACTTCTGATCTACGGACTATGACCTAATACACGGGTGCTCTTTTAAGCCTCTAACATTATTATAATTTTTAGGCAGCAAGAGAAAATGAATGTACCCTTACTGCAATCATTTAATTTTCTCATTAATAATTATATTTTACAGGTACTACTTAGAAATGTATTTGGCAAATATTGTTTATAATTTTGTCTTTATTTTTTTCTAATAGCTGATAGTCATCTGGTTTTAATGGGGAACAGTCAATATTTCTATCAGAAACTACAGAAAACTTTAATGACCTGACTGCTGTCAAATGAAGTTCTTGTTTCCATTTTTTCTTCCATTCTTTTTTGTTCTTGTCCTTTTCATCCTTTTCTGCCCTTTCTTGTTTCCTTGCTCATTTGAGCATTTTCTTCTCATTTCCAAATATGTATTATACATTTTGGTCCTTAATTACACACTTGGTTTCTCATGCCAGAGAAGCCACATGTATTTACACAGTGTGTCCGATTTAATTTACTTAAGAGTATGGCTTTACTTACATTTATTTAGCTAGAAATGTCTCAAGCTCATCCTTCTTTATGGCAGAGTAGTGCTCTGTTGTATAAAAAATAATAATAATCTTTGCCCATTTATCAGTTGATGAGCATTTCAGTTGTTTCCAAGATTTAGTTATTATAAACTATGCTGCTTTTGTAGTTAACAAGAGGAAGAAAGTTCAAAGGAAGGGAGAGAGATGGGGAAAAGAAAAAAGAAAAAAACAAGGTATATCATGTACTAGTGCAAATTTCCTATGATGAATGAGGCTATTAGGTACATACAGTGTACCACTGAAAAGAAAAAAAAAATTGTAAAGAAGAAAGACATTTAGTGCCGGGCGTGGTGGCTCACGCCTGTAATCCCAGCACTCAGGAGGCAGAGACAGGCGGATTGCTGAGTTCGAGGCTTGCCTGGACTACATAGTGAGCTCAGAGCCAGCCTGAACTACAAAGCGAGACCTTGTCTCAAAAAAAAAAAAAAAAAAAAAAAAAAAAAAAAAAAAAAAAAAAAAAAAAAAAAAAAAAAAAAAAAAAAAAAAAAAAAGAAGAAAGACATTTAATCACAGCAAGCCATCCAAGATCCTCTAACTCTTACAAACCTCAAGAACAAGAGAGATTAAGAATTATATGTTTTAAAAAATGTATATATGTGTTTGAGGCTCACCTGGGCTACATAGTGAGCTCAGAACCAGCCTGAACTGCAAAGTAAGACCATCTCAAAAAACAAAACAAAACAAAACAAAAAAAGAAAACAAAACAAACAACAACAAAACAGGGTTGCAAACTTCAAATTCAGGCAAGTGGGTTCCAAAGGCAAAAAGGAAATAGGATCGAGCAGAGAATAATAAAATGAATAGTTAACAGTGCACAGATATTCAATGTAATTTGAAACATAAGCTATATAAGTGATATATATGTGTATATTCCTGTGTGTGTGTATATTAACATCAAACAAAACATACTAATGGGCCAAAGAGTGAGAAGTTCTATTTCTGACAAAGACTAAAATAGGTTAGAGTGAATAAAACCAGTTATTTTTTGTAAAACCAATGAATATATCTATAAAATTAAATCAACCCTAGGCCAGAGATTTAGCTCAGTGCTTCCTGTGCCTGCCTAGCAAACACAAGGTCCCTGGTTCGATCCCCAGTAACCACATAAAATACTGGATATGGTGACACATCTACCAGGAATCAGTACCACATACCACAGAGGCGATTAATTACTATCTTTATTTTTAATTTCTGTATAATTTAGCAGCTTAAAACAATATACATTTATATTCTTACTCCACGAGGAATAACTTTAAACACAGTTGAGTAGTGTTCTTTGTTCAGAATATCCCAGAGCTTCAGGGGATATTTCAGTGAAGATTGTGGTCTTCTCTGAATTGAAAGAATCTTCTTGAAGCTTGGTAGAATTTATTTTGATAGAGTTTGTGTTGCTACCAAGAAAGCTTCTTAAAGTTTCAAGTAATGATGTTAGGATATGAAATCCAAAAGACAGACAGCTTTACAAATACACACAATATTTCATAAATTAGTAGCTTTAATGTTGACATGCAACATACAAATATTTCTTCTGGATCACTAAGTGTCTCTGTCTTCCTTCTAGAATGCCTCTCCTATTGAATGATGGCTGATCTCCATAACAACTCAGTTTATTTTAGTCCTCTTCCATGAATCTATTTGTAGTCCTTTTCTAGATAACTGAGAATACAATTATAGATAGAATAAATTTAGATAAGGGAGCATGCATTCATCAAAATCAAAGAAAATGATTCATAACATATTCTTTATTAAGGAAGGAGATATGGAAAGGAAACATTTTGCAACACCATTGGCATATTCACTAGTAGAAAATATTGTATTTATTCTGTCCTTTACTTTACTTATTTACCATTTTACATAAGGTTTTAAACTTTGCTTCTCTTTAAAGGGTTTGTAAATATTTTATGAGTTTTAAGCAAAACACTATTTTTAGTTTTTATGTTTTTTTTAGTTGATGGCTCACCAGTAAATCTGACGTTTTCTTACAGTGAAACAATAAAAAAGCGGTGGGGGTTTTGGCCCAAGAAAAGCTTATCTCAATTCAGTAGCCTTTCCAAAAATATTGCTTAAAATTAGTTTTAAAAAATACTCAGCATTTTATGAAACCGTTATCAATTAGTTGTATGGAATTTTTCAAGCAATGTTCTGTCAAGGAACAAGAGATTTTAGTGGGAGAACACATTCCTAATGAGTATTTCTGAAGAATAAGACTGATGAGTATTGCATAATAATTTGAATTTCAGATAAACAAAGCTTCATACTGTAGTCATTTATGTTTGTGTACATATAACTACATTGTATTTTGAGCTTTACGCGTTTCAAGTTTCTCGAGGTCATTTATTAGGGACCTGCAAACAGAAAATCATATGTGGTCTAAGCCGTATTTTGAAGCAGGATCTTGCATTTTATGTTACTGTTTCTCACAGAATTAAGCAACTCTATCCTGCACATACACATTTTAGTTCACAGACACAATAATCGTTGTCTTAGATTTAGTGTCTCATCAATAGTGGGCAGCACATTCTATTTTTAATATCACTCAGCCCTCCCTCAGGCTCCTGCAGTATGTGTCAGTAATGGCATGCTTCCTTCTTTAGCCAGATAGCTTAAGGCTCGGAAGGCTTTCCACAGTCGCCTGTGATGCATTCAGTGTTAAAGGCCCCACTTTGAAAAATCCTAAAGTTTCTCATTCCCCGCATACTTGCTACCTAAACAATTTCTCCTACTAAACTGCCATATCTAATGAAGGTCCTCTCAGTATTTCCACCCTCTCCCTTCTTCTGTCTTTTCATTGTATACCTCTAGGTCTTTGCTTATTCAGTTAAACACTATTATGAAGCCTCTCTCTGCTGATAGTTTCTTGAATGAAACATATTTTGCTGTTTTTATCAAGTTCCTCATAGAGTGTATCCTTGAGAAGAATTATCCTGATGGGTACAGACATCTGAACTATAAACGTTGACAAAATCTGCTCTTTGGATGTCCAGAAAGAAACTAGAAAAAGGAGAGGAAAAAGCTAAAATGGTGGGTCTCAGAGGACTGGGAATCTGGAGAAGAGAGCCATGAAGATCTGTGTTCTAGATCTCACAGATTCCGGGCTCATACAAGTATTTCCCTCATGTCCCATTGTTAATTCACTGAAAATTTTAAAGAGCTATTTCTTGGTCGTAAATAATGCATTGAAAGACAAATTTATAATTTCTAAATAGGGAAATTAAATTGAATTTAAGCAAGTGTTTAAACAACCTAAAAGAAAAAGGAACACACCAATCATGTACAAATGCTACATGCTGCTCTATAATTATATAGGTTTAACATCTGTATTGATCAAATTTGACATGATTCTTTTGCTTTCCACTTCAGTTTGAGTGTGTAAAAAAGCTTTCCCAGAGAGAGTAATTTTATAATTTTCTTTCATTTAGCCAAATCTATGACCTGTTATATGCTGTTTGGCGACCAGAAAATTGGTTAGACCATGATTATTTCAAATGGTTTAACTTTACTGCTTTAGAAAAGAAATTTATTTCAAGTTTTATATGACTTTTATCCATCTCTGATAGTATGCATCTAATTTTCTTATCATTCATTAATGGCTAAACATAAATATTTTTATCAATTAAAAATCTGTGGAAGAAATTTCCATTTAATAGCAAAAATAAGAAAAATATGATTGTACTTTTTATTTTGTTAGAAAAAAATAATTGTCAAGTGCTTAGAGGGCAGAGAACATGCACACTTTTTAGTAAAATTCAATTTTAGAAGAAAAATATAAGGGAAAACTGTGCTTGTTTATTTCCACTCAATGGAAGAATATATAGAAGCCTAATTTTCAGAATATTTTATTTAAAGGAAATATTTACTGAAAAATATGTTGATTCCTGGGTGCCTAAAGTATATATAAATGACATAAATTATGGAAAGAACAAAGAAATACTTCAAATGGTACAAAAACTAAAGGTACTGAGAATGTAACTTTAAACTTTATACTCAGCTACAATTAAGCCTTTTTATTTATTTTTATCTCTCTAAAATATGATATCTGTATCTTATTACTGGCGGAAACAAAAAAATTCGTGAAATATTTGACGCTGATTATGACTAGAATTACTGATTTTCAATTTTTTTGTATTTAAATGTATCAGATTTGCTAACTCATGTGATACTTATAAAATGTATAAACTCTAATTTATTAATGATACTTTTTCTAAGTATCTTGACAATTTCTTCACTGACTTGCTTATTCACCAGAAGCCTTATTTCCATTTTGTTTTCAATGTTTATACTTAAAACATTGTATTAATAAAAATAAACATGAATTTTGCTTATTTGCTTTGCTCTTCATTTTTAATATTTTAATGTTTCCTTTACATCAAGAAAAAAAGTTAACAGAATTTATTTCCAAGTAGTTAACTGCATATTTTCCACAGATTAATTTACAGAATAATTTGCAAGAGCACGTCTGGTATTTAAATATGTAATTATTGCTTTACACATGTTAGTAAATATTTATTTCCTTAACAATTAAATTATGATTTACATGAAATTATATGACAAATAATTAATGTATTCATGGAATATAAATTTCTGCCTTTAAGGAGTAAAACAGTATGTGGTATATTTATCTTAGAAAACTCTCCTTGATACATAAGTATTTCTAATGACATATTTAGCATATATTACATTATATTTGAAGACTCCTTCACATGCATGATTTATTTACAAGGTCTTAAAGGATCTGATGACTTTCAGTAATAAATACGATAAACTTGAATTTCCCAAAAGTAAATCATGTCTAGTAAATATTTACATGTATAATCAATAAACCACTACAATCCAAAATAATAATCATGCTTCAAAAAAAGTAGAAGTAATTAAGTAACTAGATTTTCCTATTTATTCTATAATGCTGATATTCCATTCTACAAAGTTTGGTCTATTTTAGAACAGATAATATTCATGCTACCCTTTCCACACACTTAAGGTTAAATAATGCCACATTTTTGAATTGTTGGTTTTGCTTTTCTTTTTTCATTTTCTTTTGTAGAATGTCTGAGACAGAAAAGAATCTACCAGCATGAAGATTTTACATGTTATTATATTTTGTGTTACTGTGTTTTCTTTCTTTCTTGTTAGATACTTCAGAAATTTTCTCCACCTACAATTACCCATTAAAATTTTCCTCTGAGTTGTAAATCAGTCTTTTAAACTCTCCATACTGTCACATACTGCATTAAGCTTGGTTCTTTGGTAATTTGTTTTGGGGGTTATCAATCTTTATTTGCCTGAGATTTATTTTACTTCCCAAAATTTTTAGCACAGAACTCTCCCCAGTTTGAATACTTTACTTGGTTTTGTTCCAAGGGACAGAGACTAGACACCTTGGAAGATAAATATGCACATGAAAAGAGTTGATAGATGGAAGTTCTGAGCAGGGTCAGCAAGGTAGGGTGTGGGAGATGAGGTCGCCGCGGAATCTGATCTCGTCAGCGGTAACACACGTCCCCAGCTGCGAGGAGAGTATTTCTATTGCTGGCAGGTGCCTCAGCCCTGACTGTGCCACTCAGTGAAATTTTCACCAAATTCCAGGGTCTAATTCTAAAGGATAGACCCTCTGCTGTGGTAGCTAGATTTTCAATAATTAGGCCATTTTCAATTTATTTTTTTATCTTCATTAGTTAATAGTTGCAGCAAACAGTGATTACATTTATCATGGCAATTTGGTAAATGTACATAACACATCATAATTCTTGTTATGGCCCCTTCCTTCTCCGTCTTCCCTCCCATCCATATCTTAAATATTGAAAACCTTTCACTAATCTGTTGTTAAACTGGCAGTAGCTTTAAATTGGTTATAACAGCCATAGTTGGAATTTGTTTGTTTTTCTTTTGGCTTTAATTCTCTCAAAAATCTAACACAGTTTTACTCAAAAAGCTTGGGGAAGCTATACAAAGTAACAGTTATCTCATTTTATTATAACTCTGAACACTTGTCTCACTTCTATAGTCCCCTCTGGATCAACTAAATGCTTATTTTCCACCAAATTTCTAATCAGATTCTTTGTCTGGCCAAACATATATCTTTAAGACATGTCCCATAAATTTCCTTCATACAATTCACTTTCAAAAGTCTGTTTCTGTTTCCAGGCTGGAGATTTAGCTCAGTGGTTCCAGCACCTGCCTAGCAAGCATAAGGTCCCTGGTTCGATCCCCGGTAAGTACATACAATGTCAGGCATGGTGGCTCATGCCTGTAATCCCAGCACTCGGGAGGCAGAGACAGGAGGATTGCTGAGTTTGAGGCTTGCCTGGGCTCCATAGTGAGCTCAGGGCCAGCCTGAACTACAAAGCAGGACCCTGTCTCACACACACACACACACACACAAAAAGTCTGTTTCCTGGGAAAACCGGTATTTGTGTTACTAGAAGCAATAGAAATTTGCTGGAGATATAGTTCTCAGTAGTACATTGCCTTAATGGTGGTTATTTTAGTTTTATTTTCAATCCTACTCTTTTTTTAATTGAATTCTCCATTGGTACATTTTATATACAGCTCACAAGCACACTCAACATTGGGGAATTTGTACCAGCATATGACACAGGTTAATTCTCATTTTTACCCATATCCCTACCCACTCACAACCTCCCACCCCTTATATAAGTGCTATTTTTTTTCTTTCCAAATCCTATCTATTCTTTGTCCTCATTATGTTCCCCTACCATATTCCCTTTGAATATTTCCTATTTTATGAAATACACATTCTTAAACACTTCTATTTTAATAGTTATACTTGAAATTTTATAAAGTATTTCCTTATTTTTCTAGGAGTTTATTATTTTCAAATCAACTAGATATAATTTAATTATTTCTTACCATACTTGAATTACTACTATATTTACATTTTAGTTGTCTAGCTATTGTGCTACTACATTTAGCAAGGTACCAGCCTTAAAGAGCGGTCTCTTTCTGAAACCCACATGAATCAAAACAGAAACAAGTGAGCGTCTTATTTAAGTAGCTCTATGATGTGGATTTCCAGTTGATTTTGATTCATTCAGGTTGGAAAGATCACTTTTAGCTCGGAGTTCCCAGGGTGGGTCACACAGAGCCCGTTTGCACCTTTTTCCTGGCCCAGCCTCTCTGGCACTGCCCCTGTCTTTTTCCTGTCCACAGAAAATTAGCAGTTTTGTTCTGCCAGGACACTCTGGCATTATATCCCTGTGTTGGAACCGGCAGATCATGGACCAAAACCTCTGAAATCGTGAGCAAAATTAAAGCTCTCCTTCAAGGTGAAGCGTCAAGGATTTTGTGTCAGGGGCAGAAACGTTGACCCAACACATCCAATTACCTTGATGGCCTCAGGGTCCTCCGCAGTCCTCTCCAGGGCCTCCCTCCGCTGGCAAAGCTGAGGGATGGAGCCGATGGACTGGGCAGCACAAGGGTGGCTCGCTCCCCAGACGCTGCCTGCATCAGCACCAGGCCGCCGCCGCACTCCCGGCTCCCTCGGGGCTACCTGGGCTGGTGCCGTCCGCCCAGCCCCTCAGCTCTCAGTGCTGAGGAAGACTTCATAGTGTCTTACCTGTTAGGCACTCACTGTGCAATCTAATCGCAATCTTAATTTACTCACAAACATTCCAGAGAACAATGTACACCCATCATGTACATACATTTTAGACCCTGACACTGATATTTTCAGAATTTGAAATATGCAAGGGTTATTTCCAGAAATGTAAACATTCTCAGATATTATATATGTGAATGTATTTGATATAAACTAGAATGCCCTCAAATTAATATACGGATTGATGTTGAATCATGATTTTTCTAAAACATAAAATAAGCTATTAAAATTATGTGTTACCTACTCATTTAATGTATACTCACTTTACTAGTATGCATAAATAATTTGTGATAGTGTCACAAGCTTAAATTTTAGTCACCTGAGTGTTATACCTATTGTATAGCTATACAAGCTACAGTCATATGTCCACTCAGTATAAGGATGAAATTTTTGTACATTGTTGAATATGCATATATATATATATATATATATTCAATAACATGGTTTACAAGTAACCTTTTCAAAATGAACAATATGCTGCTATTTTTAAAATGTAATAACATGAAGTGAAAACTGCATCTTCTTTCTAAATACTACTGTTACTATTAATGACAGATTTCTTTATATATGACTAACAAAAAATAGAAAATTACGCAGAAAAATGCTATCTACATTAAAAAAAAGTGAAGTGAAGACTATATTTTTAGCCAGCCCTGTAAAGAATATATATCCCAATTCGGGCAGCCAGACCATTTATTCCAGGTCACTGAAGTGCGATTTGGCGCATTACCGTCTTAGTCTGGGACCCATAAATCCTAAAACACTTAACACAGCTTTCCAAATTGCCTAACTGTCATCCAACTCAAGCACTGGATAAAAATAGATTGGCTTCATTTCTGTTTGTGAGTTTGCGCCAAAAAATAAAATTTTGGTGTTATGTCTCAATGCACATTTTACACTGATACCAACATTTTCATGAAAGAAAAAAGAAATAAGATTGTGGATAGATCATAGTATTAGAAAACAAATATAAAAATTTACAATAGATTTTAGGCCAATAATGTGACAGTTATTACATACTCTTTTAAGTGTAGCCCATGTGAAAGTTTGGCCCAATAATTAAAAAAAAATTAAAAAAATCATTAAACTGGGTAACTTTTTCTAGACTTCTAGAGATAAGAGAGTGTATGGAGGTGAGCACCACTTGTTTAAGCATATTACAACAAAATACATAGTCTTTATGCAGATTCTTACAATTATTATTCTGTTAATTGTGTTGCCATGTACTTTAAATACACTTTGACTTGAATTTTAGAATGGTATATTGCCTATTTTAAAAATATATTTGTACAAGGATCAGTATTTTGTAAATGTTATTTTAATTTACTTGATTTATTAATTCTTGGGAAAATTTCTCCAAAATATTGATTTGTGACATCATCAAGTACATCCCTTAGGACTGCTCCATATATATAGTCAGAAAGGCCCAATTCACTGTGAGATTTCTGCACAGTTTTCTTATGCATTTTGTAATACAATGAATTCTAAAACTTTCACACACTTCTCAATTTGATTGTTATCTTTTCTGGTATTTATGAATAATGTATTGTTAAATGCAATTGCATTTTACTTTACTGGTATATACACAATAGTTCTCTTAAAATATCTTTTATAAATCTCCATGCCTTATAACTTAAATCAAGTAGACTTCATATTGAAGTATCAAATTTTCAACATGCATAGTTTAAAACTTCTTTTCCATTGTACTAGTTTCAATGTCATTTTGGTAATTTCTCTGCATGTATTTCTGCAGAGTAATAAGATATTTCATGGTTTGTTTTGTGCTTTACAAATTGTTTGAAGAAGATAAGTTTAAAATAACATATTTTTCTAATCAAAGTATCTGACCAAATATATGGCTTTTAATTGATCAGTTTTATAGAAATTTTCCTTCTTTCATTTTTATGCTTTTGACGTAGGTTTATTTTCATAATCTCATATTTTCCTTTATTTTATCTTAGTTGTGCTTCATTTTGAATATTTTTATATTAAGACCTGTTTGGGGAAATAATACAACACTTTTTTTCTCATGTAATAAGGCACATGATTGAAATTATGTGTTTAGTAATTTTAGTACTGATTAGGCAACATTCTACCAGTACAGTACTTTACGTGTAAAGTACAGTACTTACTCATTTATTGACATTTAGAGGCAATCCTGTTTCTGACTGGATTACATTCAAGGAGGGAAATGACATAGTCTGTTGCCCAGTGAGAACTCTGTGTGGTTGGAAAATGGATTATCTAAATGTTAAAAGCGTATGTGTATGAGAACCTGAAGATGTTCTAGAATGTATGATAGATTTTGTAAATTAAGAAATATTCAAAGAGAATGAGGTGGGGAAAGTAATAAGGGGAAAGAATAAATATGATTTGAAAAGAATGTATTAGGTTGTCAATAAAATGAATAGATTTAACCAAATCTCTTAGCAGATATTAAAAATTAATGTGTTCACTTAGGAGATATTAAGAATTGTTTTCCAGAAGACGTTACTGGACCAGAGAAAGAATTTGTCAATAAAAATATCTCTTGCTGGGCGTGGTGGCTCATGCCTGTAATCCCAGCACTCGGGAGGCAGAGACAGGAGGATTGCTGAGTTCGAGGCTTGCCTGGGCTACATAGCAAGCTCAGTGCCAGACTGAACTACAAAGTGAGACCCTGTCTCAAAAAAAAAAAAAATCTCTTCATCAGTATTCATAACACTATATTAGCAAATTTTCCATTACTGATAAGAAAATGCTTGAGATATCTTAAAAACAGGAAAAATCTATTTTGACTCTTGATTTTGGAGGTTCAGTCCATGCTTTGCTGGCACTACAGCTATTGACCTTGTAGCCAGACCACACATCATGGAGGAGCATGGCTGAAGAAACCTGTCCACGTCATGGCTGGGAACAATGCAGAGACACCAGGGTCCTGTAGACTTATTTGAGGACACAGCCTCAAGGAATTCTAATGTCTCCCTTAGCTCTACTTCCCAAAGATTCTGTCACTTCACAACAGGATTACCTGTGATTAAGGGTTTAATACTTGGGCCTTTAAGGGGCATTGTAGATCCAAATTATAGAAAACTGTATAGGAAGTTTTAGGGGTAGATACTCTTACCTCAGTTTATGAACAGAAAACTCCAAGCAGATAACCCACATCACCTCATTCATTTATATTCTCATTTACTACTATAAATAATTGCTATTATCATGTGAGTAAGAGTCTTGAATCACTATGAAGTTCAAGCTGTCCACAAACTCATGCAATCATCCTGCCTCAGTCTCCTGAGTGCTGGGATTAATGGTGTGTGCCACTATGCCCACAATATTTCATTTTATCTATTTATGATATATCATTTTAATAATGTGGATTCTTTAAAAACATTTCTTAAGGAGAGATGATTTAATAAACTGACTGTACATTTCTTGCAATTAATTGAACTGGGTGTAATGGTTAATGTGGATTCTTTAAAAACATTTCTTGAGGAGAGATGATTTAATAAACTGACTGTACATTTCTTGCAATTAATTGAACTGGGTGTAATGGTCCACAGCTAAGGTAATTTGTTGATGTTTTCACTTTGGACATTTGGAACTTTCAAGTGACTGTCAATGTCATTGTGTTTTCTTTGTTTTCAAAATGTTGTCTGCTGTAATATTGAAAATTATTCTAGTACACAGGGAACAAAGAGAACCTCGAGACAGTTTAGTCTGTAATCAATATAAAGCTTTATGAATACTTATAATATGAAATATTATTTGAATAGAAGAAAAGGAACATCTTGATTGCTTTAAGTAGCAAATGAGCATTATATAAGAGCACTGATTAATTGGTTAGCACGAGGAGAAAAGGAGAAATCAGTACAATATATTTAACTATGCCTTTCAAGTCACTTGGAATTAATGACTCAAAGTGGATGCAAACTCTGCCTTTGTGCTCAGTCACACTACTTACCCACACACACACACATACACACACACACACACATGCATGCACACATGCAGGCATGCACACAGAAGTTTAACTAAGTCTACCTAGTTTGTAAAACTATGAAAAACCCATATATTTTGATAATAGGAAACAATTACTTGCAAATATTCAGAAAATGAGTTAAGAAGTAGTTTGTAGATTATTTTACAATAGAATTGTAATTAAGAAGGCACATTTATAAATTCACATAATGGCACTTAATTATAAAATGATGATTACCAAGTTAAATTACTTGTTTTATTTTTCCAAGTCTCTTTGATCTGTATGATAGTAAGATTTTGGTTGTAATTATAAAGTATATGAGTTAATTTAAGAGGGGGCTCTTATCTCAGTGTGTCAGCTTTCCGTTGTTGTGACCAAATACCTGAGGTAAACAACTTAAACAGAGGGAAGATTCTTTTCCTTCATGGTTTCAGAGAATTCATTGTATGGATTCCTGGCTCTCTGGCTTTGGACTGTGGTTATCCAGAACATCATGGAAAGCCGATGAGGAGTTTGTGGTGGAGCAGTTCTGTTCAGCTGATGTGAGGCAGGAAAGAAAAAAGAAAGAAAGAAAGAGTGGCAGAGGTCTCGGTATTCAGGAACAAGCTTGCAAATGGGTCCCACCTCTTCGATTGTCCACTGTGTGTCTATAGTCCTATTATTTTGAAACCAAGCCTTTAATTTAAAGACACTGGAGAATATATAATGAATAATCCATGACACTTAGGTAATCAAGCTAGCTTATTATATACATAAATTCAGTTGTTACTATCTTAACGATAATAATACAGTGTTCCATATTATAATTGTTATTGATTTTATTTGATTACAACTAAACTCTGCTTATGTTCAGAGTTGATGATAATTCTACTAGGCCAGATTAAAAATGGTAGTTTTGTACCTTTTGTTTAAACTTCTTTTAAAAAGTAACATTTTATCTATGGCAAAAGTGTTAGCTGAAAAAGTAACTTTAAAAATACATGCAATACCATTGGTTTCCACTTAAAAAGCAATATTTGATGAAATGTTACAGAAAGCTGTTTGAAAAGTTTAAATTTAAATGTTCCTTTGTATTTTAAAGAGATGGAGAAATTGAAGAAAAATTACTACTCTTAAAGCTTACAACAAGGTTGTCAGGAAAACCTGTGAACTCCCTCAATAAGTATTTACATCTTATAAGACAGAAGAGACCACTTTGAAGCTTTATTCAATAGTCTGTCATTTAGGCTTTTCTGAGAATTTGGAACTAAGGCCTTCAAATTCGTATTTCGTGTCTCAGTAAAAAAATTAAATATATTGTTTTTTGTGCTACTTGTATTGCTAATAAAACAACACTTGCAATATACTGTCAGTTATTTCTATAATTAAAATAGAATAATATTATACATATTAAAATACTAATACTGCTATTTAATATGATTAATAAATAATTAAAATCTCATTAAAATGGAAAACTACATAGTCCAAAAATTGAATATTTGTAGAGTACATGAAAATTGGTTTCAAGAATAAGTTTAGGTTTTGTTTGTTTGTTTTGTTTTGCGTTTTTGAGACACGGTCTCGCTTTGTAGTTCAGGCTGGTCCTGAGCTCACTATGTAGCCCAGGCAAGTCTCGAACTCAGCAATCCTCCTGCCTCTGCCTCCTGAGTGCTGGGATTACAGGCGTGAGCCACAACACCCAGCAGTTAATGATTTTTTTTTTTAAAGAGAATAAGGATGCTCAAAGATATTTCATTCTCAGGCCAGGAATGTAGTTCAGTGGTGCTGCTGCCTGCCTGGGAAGTGCAGGATCCAACACCCAGTTCCTCAAAATACATTTATGCAAATTATATTTATATTTGTAACTATAACACGTGTATCTACGTATACATACACATATAGAACATGTGGTATGTGGTATGGATAGCTGGTGGGCGTGAGTCACCGCGCCCAGCATTGCCTGTGGCTACTGGGGAGCCGACTGGACCCTCAGCTTGAGAGGCAGGCGCCAGAACTACTGAGCTAAATTTGCGGCCCTAGAATAAGTTTAGTTTTAAAAGGATGAGAAGGTATTTTGTTTGCATGCTATAAAAAAAAAAAAAAAAAAAAAAAAAAAAAAAAAAAAAAAAAAAAAAAAAAAAAAAAAAAAAAAAAAAAAA
>PVIC010020173.1:0-29743 GCA_004025085.1 Thryonomys swinderianus | reverse complement strand
TCTTTCTTTCTTTCTTTCTTTTTTCTGGAGATGGTATTGCTTTGTAGTGGAGGCTGGCCCTGAGCTCACTATGTAGCCCAGGCAAGCCTCGAACTCACAGCAATCTTTCTGCTTCTGCCTCCTGAGTGCTGGGATTGAACACATGACTCACCGCCCCTGGCACTGTGATATGTGGTTACCAGGGATCAAACTTGTGACCTTGTGTTTGCTAGGCAGACACCAGAATCACTGAGCTACATCTCTGACCCTGCATTATTTCTTTAATTGGATTCCAGATCACTATGTTTATGTGGCAAATTTCTGATTAGTCTGTGATCATGGTGGGTATGTGTCAGGCACCAGAAAAACTCAGTACATTATTCTTATCAGATAAAAACTGGAAACATTGCTGGACATCATAAACAGGTGGTACATTGTGAGGCCCAAAAGAGATGTAGCAATCAGAGGTACATCTGATCTGATTTTCTAAGGGTTTGGAAAGATATTTTAGACTAAAGAGACATTGGTGATAGTTTTCATTAAGCATATTACAGAGAAACCCTTGTATCTATTCTCCAACATCTGCTATCATTTCTAATATTAAAGTTAGGACTTCTTCACAAATAACCATTAAAAAATTCAGTAGAGCCAAGCATGGTGGCTCACACCTGTAATCCCAGCATTTGGGGGGCAGAGAAAGGGAGATTGCTAAGTTTGAGGTTTGCCTGGGCTACATAGTGAGCTCAGGGCCAGCCTGAACTAAAAAATGATACCCTGTCTCAAAAAAAAAAAAGTGAGTAGAAAAACATCAACCATATTGAATCTCTATGTTGGACATGTAGTGGCAGAGTCTCATCAATTAGCTGAGGGATTGGCATCATTCATTCTTTGGTGTTGAAGCAGTTCTCATTGCAGTGAAGTGGATATGAGAATGATAAATGACAACAGGCTACTACAATTGGTATTATGTGATAAATCAAATTAATGCAACCTCAAAAAGAAGTGTACAAGTGCCAGGTGTGGTGGCTCATGCCCATAATCCCAGCACTCGGGAGGCAGAGACAGGAGGATTGCTGGGTTCAAGGCTTTCCTGGGATACATAGTGAGCTCAGGGCCAGCCTCAACTACAAAGCGAGACCCTGTCTCAAAAAAAAAAAAAAAAAAAAAAAGAATGAAATAGTTCCAGTACAAACCAGTCACTCACACGGTTGCATAGCAAATGGTAGTCTACAAAATAACTGTTCATCAGAATTAATTTGAAACATTAATGTGGAATCACAGATTTAGAATACAGGTGTGCAAATGCTTTAGTTCACTGCATGAAGTTGTATACTCATGCAACCTATGAAAGCATGATATTATTTCAGAAAAAACATTTATTTTGACAGACACTACATTCTACAAGGTTATTTCCATCACATATTTATTAATTGGGTATGAAGATTCACCTTTCCCAAATTTCAGTGTTTGCCAAAGTTAAATGAAAATATTTTTTTACTTTAATTGTGTGAAAACTGATAAGAAAGATGAGAGAGCAATTGGCCAGAAGTTTATTTTTTCAAAATATATGATATTTGGATTTATTATAACATACTTATGTCACTTGATTAAACTGAGAAATGTTTGCTCAAATAAGCAGCTACATTAACCAATTTAGATCTCCCTTACTGACTAATATAATCGCTTTTGTTAGAGATGGTGTGTAGTTACTCACATATTTTCTAATATTTATGCCAATTTATATTTAGAGATGATCTTTATCTGACATTTCTTTTTTTGGTAATGCACAATATAATGTAAACATATATATATATATATACATATATATATATATATACACGTGTGTATATGTATATATATATATATAGTTTTATATATATGTATAGTTCTATGTCCTACTCTAGAGCATTCCCAGTGACTCGTAGAATTGTAGACATTCACATCCTGAAGCTGGTATTTTAAAAAAGTACATTGACACCCTAATGAGAGATTCTTACATACTCTAATAGTTGAAACCCTCATATTTAACCCTAATATCTTTTATCTAGGTGATTAAGAATTGTATTGTCTTTTTAGTAAGCATTTTTCAGACTTTCTGGTTGTTACATAATAAAATTTGTAAATTTATAACCAATGCCTTATTATCCATTCACAGTAATGCCTATTCGGAGGACAGTGCAGGCATGGAAATTCCTTCTTCCAGGAAATACTATAAGCTTCTTCCTTTTATCAAAGAGTTTCTGACTTCTGGAAAAATACTCTGCCCTCAGAGAGGTCTATAATCTTCAAGACCTCCACAAGAAGAGGGAAAATGTACAGGCTATGAAAAAGTTGAAACATGTAAAAAACTAAAGTGTTCTTGCCATTTTCAAGTTCTAACTTTTGAATGATGAAAAATGTGAAATAGTGAATGAAAAAACATTTCCACTTGCAAAGGGCTCCATGAATATTTTCACACATTTCTTTCTGCAAAAGCTTCCCCTTTGTACAATTAGTCACATGCTTGAGGTTGTACTACATGAATGCCCATTTGGGTTTGAATTTTATTTTTCAGTTTAAGATATTCTCTTATAGTCATTTCCTTTATTTTCATTAGCATATGGTTAGACTGTAGTCAGTACAGGTATGTGATACATCAAAATTATTTTTCATCCCTTTTCCATTTCCTTCCTCTCCTTTCCTTCAGCACTTGGTCCCCTTCCCTTTTGTAACAGATCTATCTCTCTGTTTCCTATTAACTGTATTTTATTCCACTCTTTAATTTCTTTATATTTTGGGCTTCTTGCATAAGAGAAATCATACAACATTTAAACATACATCTGATTTATTTCATTTCACATTATGGTCTCCAGGTGAATCTATTTCCCAACAAATGACTCACATTTATCTTTCTTTATGACATTTTGAATAAGCGCTATATTTGTTCTATGCATTCATCAAATGGTGGATATAGAGGCCTAGTTTCCTTTTTTATTGAGTTTATCAGTACATTTTACATATACATAATGATTGTATTCAGCATTAAAAATTTGTACTGCACATGACATTTCTTGATTCTCACTTTTTTACTTTCCCCTATCCACCCTATCATCCCAATACCCTATACACATAAGCTTTGTTTCCATTTTTAAAAGTCAAATTTTTTTCTTTCGCTTCTTTACTTTCTCCTAGCCACCCTTTCCCTTTTCCTTTTGAACATTTTCCTATTTCACAATACCTGTCATGCATTTTAGAATTCATTTGCACCTTTAGTTTCTCATACTAGGGAAATGATATGGTATTTACTCATCTATATCTTATTTATTTAACTTATAAGTATGTCTTCAAGGCACATCCACTTGAGTACAAATGACTCAAATTTATCATTCTTTATGGCTGAGTAGTACTCCATTTTATAAAAAGACCACATCTTTATTCCTTCTCCTGTTGATAGGCATCTGGGATATTTCCAAGATTTAGCTATTACAAACTGAACTGCTATAAACACTGGTACACACAAGTCACTGTGGTATTCTTTTAATTATCTCATGCATATACTTAGCAGGGGAATAAAAAGGCCAAATGAAACCTAAAAATCTAGCTTTCTGAGGAATCTCCACACTGATCTCCACTGTGGTTGCACCACTCTGCATCCCACCAATAGTGGAGAAGGGTTCCTCTCTCCCCACAGCCCCATCTACTAGCATTTGTTGTTGATTGATTTCCTGACAAAGGAATTCTTTCTCCATCAAGATAGAATCTCAATGTTGTTTTGTCTGCATCGGTCTAATGATGACATTGAAATGTTTCATATATTTCTTTGCTGGCCTTTACTTCTTCATATGAAAAACGTGCATTTCAGATGCCAATTTTTGGATTAGATCTTTAAATTATGGAAGAGCTGATTTTTAAAATTCTTTATATATTCTAGATAGTAGCCCTTTGTCTGAGAAACAGCTAGTAAAAATTGTTTTCCAATGTGTAGATTGTCTTTTCATTTTATTGGCATTCTCTCTTGTGGTGCAGAATCTTTTCAATAAAATGAGATTGATTGTTCATTCTTTCTGCTAGTTCCCATGCTGCTGAGGCTTTATTCATAAAGTCTTTCCCTATGCCCATGTCTCAAAGAGTTCTACCTGAACTATCTTTCAGCAGGTTTAGTGTTTCTGTTTTAATATTTACGTCTCCAATCCACTGGATTTTAGTTTGCTGCATGGTGAAAGACATGAATGTAGCTTTAATCTTTGGTAGATTGAAACCCAGTTTTTCCAGTGCCATTTATTAAAGAGGGTATCTTTCCTCCATCAAGGTTGTTTGAGGTGGCTTAGTATATTTGGAGTTGGTTTTGCATCTTCTATGCTGTTCCATTAATACTTCGTTGCCAGTATCATGCTTGGTTGCTTTGTTTTTGTTGTTGTTTTTGTTGGTGGTGGTTTTTTGGTACTGGGAATCAGAACCTGAGCTTTGTGCTTACAAAGAAAGCACTGAAACCACTGAGCTAAATCCCCAGCCCACCAAGCTGTTTTCAATCCCAGTGGCTTTGCTGTATAGTTTCAAATTGGCCATTGTGCTACCCCTGCCATGTCTTTGTTCACTAGAAACGTTTTTGCTACTCTATGTCTCTTTTAGTTCCAGATTAATTTTTGGATTTTTTTCTAGCTCTGTGAAATTTGCTGTTGGGATTTCAATCAGGATTGCATTGAATTCTTATAGTAGTTTTGACAGTATGGGCATTTTGATGGTATTGATTCTTCCTACACAAGAGCAAGGTCTTACACCTCCTTTGTTAGACTGATTGCTGTTTTTGGGGTGCTGTTGTAAAAGGAATCATTTCGTCTATTTGTCTCTCAGTAAGTTGCTTATTTAAGTAAAGGAAGGCTAGTGATATTTGGTTGTTGATTGTGTACCCAGCTACTGTATCAAACTTGGTGACTAAATCAAGCGGTTTTTGGATGAGTTTTTAGGGTCTTCTATATAAAGTATCATACTATCAGCAAATAGTGACAGCTTAAATTCTTCCTTTCTTATATTTATTCCTTTTATTTCTTTTCCTTGTCTAATTGCTGTGGCTAATGTTTCCAGCACTATATTGAATAGGGTCATAATAGTGGATATCCTTCTCTTGTTCCTGATATTAATATGAAAAGTTTCAGTTTTTCACCATCTGGTATGATGTTAGCTGTTGGTTTTTTATAAACACATTTTATCAGGTTGAGATAAAGATCTATTCCAACTTTCTGTAGGATTTTAATCATGAATTGATGTTGGATTTTGTGACACACTTTTTCAGAATGTACTGAGATGATGATATGGTTTTTGTCCTCGACTCTGTCAATGTAGTGTATTACATTTATTGATGTACATATGTTGAACCATTCTTGAATCCCTGGGATGCATGCAACTTGATCAGGGTATAATATCTTTGTGATGATTCTCTGTATTTTGTTTGCCAATATATTATTAAGGATTTTTGCATCCATAGTCATTAGAGATTGGCTGGTAGTTTTCTTTCTTGGTTGGATCTTTCTGTACTTCTGGAATCAAGTTCATAGTTACTTTGAGAAACGAGTTTGAGAATATTGTGTCCCTGCAATTACATTTTTAGTTTCATTGATTGACATTGGAGTGCTTAGCATTTTTATGTCTTCTTTCTTCAACTTTGGGAGTTCATATATGTCTAGGAATCTATTCATTTCTTCTGTGATTTCCATCTTATTGGAAGACAGGGTTTTGAAGTAAATTGTTGAGTATCCTCTGGATTTTGTTGGGTCTGCTGTGGTAACACCCTTTTCTTTCCTAACTGCATGGATTTGGGATTATTCCTTCCTTTTCTTATAAGATTGGATGAGGGTTTATCAATTTTGTTTATTCTTTTGAAAACCAACTCTTCGATCCATTGATTTTTCTTTTATCATTTTCTTAGTCTGTGTTGCATTTATTTCCCCTCTAATCCTTATAATTTTTTCCTTGTGTGTGCTTTGGGTTTGTCTTGCTCTTCTTTTTCTAGAAGCCTGAGGTTCAACAATAGGTTGTTTATATGAGCTCATTCTGTTTTCCTAGCATGGGCCTTCCCTGGTATGAATTTTCCTCATGGCAGTGCGTTCATTGTTTCCCACAGATTCCTGGATGTTGTAATGGCATTATTGTTCACCTGTAGAAACTGTGTAATTTCTGCTTTAATTTTTCCATGACCCACTGGTTATTCAGGAGACTGTTATTCAACTTTCATGTGTTTCTGAAGTTCTTGGAATTTCTTTTGCTTTTGTTCTCCAATTTCAAGGCACTATGATCCGATGCTGTAAAGAGGGTAACTTCATTTCCTTTGCATAAACAAGTTCTATGAACTAACATGTGATCTATCTTGGAAAATGACTCATGTGCAGCAGAGAAGAATATGTATTCTGACTTTGTGGGATGAAATACTCTGTATATATCAAGTCCATCTGTTCAAAAGTTTGGTTCAGCTCTAGTATTTCATTATTGATATGTTTTTTCAATTGATCTATTTGTGACAGTGGGGTGTTGAGGTCCCCACTACTATTGTATTAGTGTTTATTTGGCTTTTCATGTCCGTTAATATATATATATATATATTTTTTTTTTTTTTGAGACAGGGTCTCACTTTGTAGTTCAGGCTGGCTCTGAGCTCACCATGTAGCCCAGGCAAGCCTCGAACTCAGCAATTGTCCTGTCTCTGCCTCCCGAGTGCTGGGATTACAGGCATGAGCCACCATGCCCGGCCGTTAATATTTTTTTATATAGATGGGTATGCTAACCTTTGGTGAATTTGTATTTATGATTGTCACATCTTCCTCTGAACTGCTCCCTGTACGAGAATAAAGTGACCTTCTTTGTTTGTCTTAATTAATTTTGGTTTGAAGTCAACCTTGTCTGCAAATAAGATACCTAAGGCTACTTTTTTGCCATTCCCTTCTGCATGGGGAATTGTTCTACATTATTTGGTTTTCAATTAAGTGTATTTCTTGAATACAGCATATTATTGGATTTTGCTTTTTGATCCATTTTGTCAATCTATTTCTTTTATTGGTGAATTGAGGCCATTAGCATTGATGATTATAACTGATATGTGTTGACTTCGACTTTTCATATTGTTCTGTAGTTGGTTTTTTTATAATTATTTTCTCCCTTGCCATTTAATTTCTTGTGTTCCTAATGGATTCATTCTGTTAGACCTCAAGGAGTTCTCAGCCTCACTGTCTCTTTCTAGGAAATTGTTTAGAATTTCTTGTAATGCTGGTGTAGTATTCATGTTTTTTTTCAGGTTCTCTTTGTTGTGGAAATATCTCTTTTCTCACTGATTTTGAAGGACAGCTTCGTAGGATACATCAATCTCAGCTGGAAGCTTTAAATACTTTACTCCAGGCTTTCCTTGACTTCAAGCTGTGTGTTGAAAAGTCTGCTGTAATTATGACTGGTTTTCCTTTGTATGTGATTTTTTTTTCTTTTCTCTAACTACTTTCATTATTTCATTCCTATGTTGAGATTCTGGTATTGTGACTATTGCATGCCTAATTGTGTTTTTTTATTTATTTTTTGATCATGGTTAGTTGGACTTCCATTTGCATCACTTATCTGTATTTCAAATCCTTTTCTCTTGCTTGGGAAGTTTTCTGCCATTACATATGAGAACAGATTTATTTTTAAATGTCATTTGTACTCACTCCTGTTTTTTCATTGATTCTAATGAGTCTTAAGTTGTTCTTTGTATCATCTAGCAACTCCTGGATTGATTTCTCATGGTCCTTTACTATTTTTAAGGAATCTTTCCTTTCCTGGTTACTAATTCCAATCCCATCTTCTAGGTCTGAAAGTCTGTCTTTCAATTAACTAGCTGTACTACATAAACTTTCAATGGAGTTTTTGATCTTTTGAATTTCCATTTGAATCCTTCTGTTGGATTCCATTTGTTTCCTATGTTGTGATTCTATGATGTTCCTGAGGTCCTCTATTTTTTAAATCTGTATTATTCACCCTGATCAGTATCTGTGCTATTATCTGAGAGATTATTTCTGATATCATTTTTTCCAGATCCTCTTTTGTTTCCAATTTAGGGAGTCCAGGTGGTTGTGTTTCAGAAAGGTCTGTTTCATTGGTCCCTATTTTCCCTTTGGAGATTGGGAATTCTGGGTTTGGGTATTATTTGGGGGTTTTTTCTCTCTCTTTTTTTTTGCTATCATTAGTGTTTTTGGTTTAATTTTTAGGTTAACTGTAAACTGCTTATTTCAATTATCTTTCTTGCAAATATTTAAAAACGTCAAGAAATGATTTCTTCCTTGGTTGTCTTCCTGAAGTCAATGACACTTAGGCCTCTGCATAGGTCCCAGTACAACACCAGCACTTAATGTGCAGATGCAGATTCCAGACCTGGGTCTCTAGTGATGGTCTCGCAAGAAGTCAGTGTGTAAGCGCAGTTCAAGTGGGGCACAGCCTACTCAGCATAGGCCATGCCCAGTCTCAGCCCCAGCAACACCCTGTACCTTACTTATTAGGTGCTTATTTAGAATTTTGTCAACTTTCTGGAGCACTTGCTCCAGCCCCAGAAGTTATAATCATGTATCTGGCGTTGTATTTGATTCTTCAAGAGTCTGCTGCAGGATGATGAGGAACAGTCAAGACAAATAAATTCTCTGAGCATAAGCCAATTGCCAGGCTTCAGTTATTATGAAGTGAAATTACTGATAAAAAGTAATGTTGTACAGAGTACCAAACATGACTGTGAATCTCTGACTGGATCATGCTAATGTATTCTTTTCATCTCCTTAGGGGCTAAGGATATAAAGCACATGCATAGCATGTGCAAAGTCCTGGGTTTGATTCACAGAACCACATTAATCTTCCCACATCAGAGGTAAAAGTAATTCAAATTATGTTCTATATTTAGCTTCCTTCCTTTCCAAAAAAAAAAAAACCTTCCTGACTTTTTTGTAAGAAATATTATTTTGTATGAGATTTTAGAGATTTATTTCTGTCGCTTTGTTCTGTTTTACAAGTATTATTTCAGTGCATTCTAAGCCACAATAGTAAGGAAACTAGCCCTTTGTAAACTAATACCTTCTTGGAGTTGTCCATGAGGTAACCCTGCTATCACTCTACGTGAAGTCCTAGAACCCTGAAAAACATGCCACATAATAACACTAGAGTCTATAATGCAAGCAGATTTTTTTAAATTACAAAGTGTAAAATTCATGGATTCCTTGGGAAATTCATTTGACTCAAAATTAGGAACATTAAATGTTATTTTGAACCCATGATTGTAACTCAATAGTAGAGAACTTGCCTAGTATATGTAAAGTTCTGGGTTCAATCTCCCATCAAAAAAGAAAAAAGAGAGAAAATGTTATAGGGATAAAACTAGTTTTGCACGCATATATTGATAAAATTAGAGATTTCAAACAAATGTCCTGGGTTTTTGTCACTGAATGGCTAGGAGAGGGATGGGAGTTGGAATAATCAGTCTGTTTACTATTTTCTACCATTAATAACATTTCTTTTTTATTTCATATTGGAAAGTGATACTGAAGGAAAGTCGGCAAGAAATTTTGCCTCAGTTGTAAGCTCCTAGAATATAATAATATTAATATCACATAAAACAGATACAGATAGATAGATAGATAGATAGATAGATAGATAGATAGATAGATAGATAGATAGGATAGATCATAAATCCTATGAAGCCCAGAACATGATCTGGCTCATTATTAAGTCATGCTGTTGGGCACTGTGCCCTCCCTCCTGGGAGCTGTGAGCCACCTGAGGTGGTTGTTCAGCACTTTACATGCTACCACCCTGAACTGCAACATGCTATAGTGTAAAATGAGCAAATTTCTGCACTTAATATGAAAACATTGGAAAAGATTCCTAAATTTACATTGCTTTTATCCTGAATGGATAATATGCTAGACATTTGGATTAAGTAAAATATAATAATGCCAGTACATGGAAGGTGTTCTAGAAGAAACAGGAAGTACTCACTAACATATTAGGGTGGAAAGTTGTAGGTATATTGACAGAAACAAAAAAAGTCACCCTATTATGGGTTACCTCTCAGAGAAATGAGAGGCAAGTGTCTAAGTCAACAATGGCCACTTTATGCACATGCTTAATATTCTGTGATTGACGTTGAAATACAGTATACAGGAGCAAAATAATAAGGATGTTTAAATCATAAAATTCACAGAAAATCTCCTGAATTTAAAAAGTGAGTTATTCATTTGGATCTTGACCAAAAGAGTGAAAGAAAACACTCAAAACTAAGATACAAAAATTGAAGCTATTCTACATAAATGCAAAGACCAAAATAAAGATGATAACAGAAGATCCATTTCTGAAACATTGTGAGGAGTTAATCTGCAAGTGTTAAATTTGTTGCTCATCTCTTCTGCTATCCTCTGTGAAGTTTTATGAAATATGTATTTTAAAAATCATATTTAGTTTTAGAGTACAGAGAAGTGGTTGACAAATGTAATTTGATGCTTACTGTTATTAAATTGTTTGATACTTTAGACAATGATTCTAGGCCAGATGTGCCTAGATGCTTTCTGGGAGAAAGTGAGGTGGTCCTAGAAAAACAGGGTCAAAGAAGTCTTTTGCAAAAAAGCCCTGAAAAGATTTGCTAAGGGATTAAATATCACTCAGGTCTCTAAGTATCTGTCAACAATGGACAGACCAAGAGGACTTGCTAATTAATTAAATACAAAAAAAAATGTCAATTGCAGAAGTAATTTTCCCTGATGATGCCAGGGTCCTCTGTAGAAAGACATCTGGAGAGCAAAGTAATTCTCAGTGGAACTATGAGTTTGGGTGCAGCCATGATGAAGCTGACGGATGCAGAGTGTGAACTGCACATAGAGAGGACTAGGATGAAGCCGCGGGTACTTGACACATTAATGATATTCAGGACTCCCGATGCTCAATGTCAGTGTCATATATCATTTTCCCTTTCAAGTGCAATAGAATAAAACTAATCCATATATGTTTACTAAGTAATTAATCAAATTGTAGTTCTCTTATCTTTCTTTTCATTTCTATTATGAGCTGAGTTATTTTGAAAGAAATGAAATTTTTAATCACCATCCAAGAATAAATCCCTAAGAAGAGAACAATAAATTACAACCTTATAAAGAAATGAAATTCTACTTCTAGGTGCATTCCAGTCTTTCTGTCTCTGTCTCTGTCTATGTCTCTCTCTAAAATTCCTCACTACTTCTGCCCTCAGATATGTGTTAATTAGCACATTTCACAAATTTTCAGGTCTCTGGACTGGATAAAATTAAGTGAAGTAAGAAAAAATCCATTAAAAACTGCTAATGTACAATAGGATTGTGTTAAATGCTGGGTATAATAGTTAATGGAATTAACAGGCTATTTTCACAGTACCTAAATCCATCCTTCAACACAGTGTCTTGCACCCATTTATTATGGGAAAGAAAGTATTTTCACAAAGCTGTACACAGCAGACACACAGCATATGGTGGTACATCATTAGTAAAAATTGTAGCACCAGGAAGAAACAGTCTCACTCTTCACATCAGAGGGTTTAGTACAGAGGTCTGGGATACACTGTACAGATGACCAAGGAAGACATTTTTTTATTGAGTCATATAAGCTCATAACTGAAGCCTGGCTTCTCTAGTAGATCCACTGCAGAAAGAACCTGGCTGCAGATATAGAGAAAGTCCTGAAGAGTGAGAGAGAAGGTTAAGTGCAGAACAAACAGGGCATATACTTACACATTCCTCAAAAATATAAGCTTATTTGATTTTTTAAGTTGATAAATGTATTTTATGTTGAAGATGTTAAGTGGTGCAGAAATTGTTTATGATCTGGCTATTTGAAGGGGTTGCCAAAGACAGGCAGATTTAGTGACATTAGAGAAACTTGGCAAAAGGATAAATGCATTAGACTCATTAGGTGGCCTGTCATTTAAGAAACATTGAAATGGCTCAAGAGACCTCTGTCTACAACTTTCTCCGTCTGTTCTCTGATCCCAGCACTTAAAGATTTGTGCCCTCCTGAGAAGCAGAGGCTCCAGAAAATGTGGTGAGATGTTTATGTCATTTCTCATACTTTCTATGACCCAGAACTTGTAGTTTCAGTTCTATTCTGAATCACATGATTGTGAACTGAACTGAGTGTTGGACATATTAAATCCAGCAGTGTATTTCCACACTTATGAACAGCCATTATGACAATTTCAGTGTCATAATGTTTTTCTTACAGAGATCGCAGATATCATTCACCTGATATTGCAGTATCATTGTACACTGAAGTAACTCATAATAGACACCAAAAATGTTGCCCAAAACACTTAACAGAAGTATTTAGCTTTGTGTTTAACATGACTGGCATGGTTGCATCTTTATTTTATGTTATTCTCTCTCTCCTTTTCCTGAGCCTTAGTAAGCCATATGACAGAATCCCTTCCATGAAGTCAATACAACTTGGTGGTAGTTCAAAGTCCAATCTAGTTAACAACTGGCTTCTTTCTTTCTTTCCTTTTTTTTTCTTTTTTTTGAGGCAGGGTCTCACTTTGTAGTTCAGGCTGGCCCTGAGCTCTAGCCCAGGCAAGCCTGGAACTCAGCAATCCTCCTGTCTCTGCCTCCCGAGTGCTGGGATTATAGGCGTGAGCCACCATGCCCAGCACTGTGGTATGTGGTACTGATTGCTGGTGGGCATGGTGACTGTATTGTTGTATGTAGTTACCAGGGATTGAACCAGGGCCCTTGCACTTGCTAGGGAGGCGTTGGAGCCACTAAGGTAAATCTCCAGCCCAACAACTGGCTTTTGTGGAGTAGCAGAGTAGGACTCTGATATTGACAAGAGTAGATTCTGGGGCACACAGCTATTTCTTTGTGGAATCTTAGTCCATCTGCACTCAAAAGTCATCAAGTTCCTGCCAGCAGCTTCAGGAACACACATTTTTAATTAGTGCTTATCTGCACACCTTAGCTAACTCTTATCTGGGGCAGACTTCTGCTAGCTCTGGCAAGACATTAGAACAATTATATTGCATTTTGCTTACTTCCCAGAGTGCTTATACTTACATCTTTTGGCTTTAAAGTTTCAGTGTGAAAGATGGAGAGAGAGAAAACAAGCAATTCCTCCATCTCTCTAAATTATGACTTTCCTGCCCAACCAAAATGTTTGGGAGCTTGATTTCTGCCTCCGCCTTTAGCAAATTTATTCTTATCTTCTTTCACATTTCAGATTTTATATTATTTCTCTTCACCTTACTCATGTTCACCTACCTGCAGAAGTTACTTTCTTTTAAAGGAATTAATGGCATTTGAACCAATTGTTTGGACTTCACTGTGTATGTGATTAAATTTATATCTATATTACTCAATATTTTAGGTGCTAACCAACCACAATGTCCCAATGAATAGTAATCAATTCTGAAAGAATTACTCTTGATGTGTGAAAGAGGAAAATGATGATCTGAATGGGGCTGGGACATAGAAAAGATATTTCTGAAATAAGGGATTTGGTAAGAAGATAAAATTTGCTCCTAAAAAATATTCTCATGACTTCTTGATTAAGATGTTTACATAGCTGAGCCAGAGATTTAACTCAGTGGTTCAGGCACCTGCCTAGCAAGCACAAGGGCCCTGGTTCAATCCCTGGTAACCACATACATACAACAATACACAGCATGGTGGCTCACGGTCACCAACAGTCAGTACTACATACCACAAATGCCAGGTTTGGTGGCTCACACCTGTAATCCCAGCACTCGGGAGGCAGAGGCAGGAGGATTGCTGAGTTCCAGGATTGGCTGGGCTACATAATGAGGTCAGGGCCAGCCTGAACTAAAAGTGAGACTCTGTCAAAAAAAAAAAAAAAGATGTTTACATAGCAGAAATATTCAAATACTTGAACTAAAGAGAAGCATACATAACATCTTAGAACCTTCAGAAGAGAATATGCATCTACTTACCCTGTGTGATCATTTTCCTGCCAAGGATGGAATTTTATCAATGTGACCTTTTCCAGGAATGTAAAAAAAAAAAAAAAAAGAATCACATCTTAGCACTCATCTTTTAAAAAGGCACAGTTATTAAATAATTATAATTAACTTCAATAATAAATATTTAATCTACATGAGTTAATTTGCCAATTGTTCTTTCTCATTGTCTTTTCTCTGTATAAATGAGTACTTTGAATTCTGTTTTCATTTCCTCATCTTTAAAATGAGAAAATTGGACCTGGTGTTGGATGCTAGGGTTTGACCATTTTCTTAGTGGCAGATTAGTCAGAACTGAGCTGTTATGGGGTACCTGGAGAACCATTCTTCCTATTCCCTTAAGATAACTGATTAGAGAAACTTTAAAAATTAAGCTTGAAGTATAAGCAGATAGATATTTCCTTGAGTAAGCCAAATCTTCAGGATAAGTTACTGTACTTGAACTGCCAAAGCAGGGAGCAGAAAACCAAGTGATACAATCCTGAAAGGGACCAGCAAAAGCAAATGGTTCCTTGGACAGTCCACAGTGACTCAGAAGAAAATAATCACTGGCCTAAACAAAGAAAAGAGAGCACTCACTGTTTTCCTCCTGATGGAGCATTTTAATATTCTTAACAGTAGATTAACTGGTTGATTAGTTTGCTAGCTAATTATTTCTCTTAAAATGAGAATGCTGAGAATACAGCCTGGCAAAATTCTTTGGTATCAGTTCTTATAATTTATGTACCCAGTTACATGAACTGATTCGAGTCTCTTAAAAATGGTGAAACTGAGCAATCAAAAACAAAACAAAAAGAAAACCTCCCAAAATGTGGGGTTTACATATAGAAGATAAAAGTCATGAAATGAAAATAATACATAATAAAAAGTTTCTTAGAAAAAAAGATATCATCTATTTCCTTTATTCATGTTAGCCAGAAGGTACAATTATGCAATCATCTAACGCTGTCTGTGTGCCACTGCTTCCATGGTATGGCATCAGTGTCTGCGGATGCAGTACTCAAGCCCCCAGTGACCAGTCTCAACCCCCAGGTGACTAATGTGCCTCTGTGACTTTATGTGTCTCTGTATTGCAAAACCATGTGTGACAGTGGCCCCTGTCTATGTTCACTGCTGGGCTGGCTGGACTAAGAAGGCTTTTGTCTCCATGTTGCAGGTCTGTCCTGTACTGTGTGACACACTGTGGGTCAGAAAGCTGCTTGTGACCTTGTGTACAAGGGAGGCAGGTGTACAGAGTGGTCACAGTTACATAGCACACTCCATGAACTGTAGCTCATGGCCAAATCCAGGGTGTTACCTATTTTTACAAATAGATTTTGCTGAAACTCTGCTATGTCCCTTCAAGGCTAGGCCTAGTTTCACTTTACAAAAGCACTTGAGTGCTTTTAACCAGATCGCTCAAAAAAGCATGAAAGAGTTATATCTGGTCTTTAAAGAAGTTTGCCAATTTATGGTCAATACCCTAATAGGAACTTTGGACAATAATATTTTTTAGAGGCAAATTCAGCATAGTTCAATGAAAATATTTATTGCATAGACAAACTAGCACTGTGCAAAAGAAAGATTAGAAATTGTCAAATACATTTTAGAAAAGAAAAAATACAGGTTAAATTTTTAAAATAATATTTGATTTAACCTAATGTTATTGTTTCAACATAGATGTTATTTAGTATTCCATTATGTAATCAATATGTTATTAAAAATAGATTTTACATTCTCTTTTTCATCTTCAAAATTCTTTGTATATTTTCTATTTGTGGCACATCTCTGTATGCTCTAGTTTTATTGCTAATACTTCATCTACACTAAATTTTGCACTTGATAAAATATAAAATTTGTATTTGAAAAAAAAACTGCTTCTCAATTCAAGTTGCTCAAAGCTTGAGTATGTTTTCTAATGCACTTTCCTAATTTCCTAGTAACTAAATCAAGTATCCAGTTGTTAAACTAATCTCAATTAAAATTGTAAACCCTTCTTAGACTCACAAGCTCTACCCTAAGTGTGCAGTGACCACACATGGTTAGAGCCTGCTATATTGGACAGAAATTATTTAGACAATGCAGGATTTTCATTATCGTTACTAATGATGGTAAGGTCTACAACTGGCTGATCACATAATTTGTTAAAAAACATAAATAGATAAGGAATCAGGGGACTAAACTTAAAATAACTTGCGACCAATAGCTAGTTAAATGAAAGAGCTGAAACCTAGATCTTGTCTTAATTCATAGCTGTTCTCCAACTATGACTTGAATTCACTTTTACATGCCACAGCACCATTTACTTTACACTGAATAGCCTTAGAAAACATTAACTACATATTCTCCACTTGTGTCTTAACCTTAGACAATGTTGTATTTGAACCTCTCAAGTTTGGGGGTTTGTTTTATTTTGTTTTACTTTTTTTTTTTTTTTTTGAGATAGGCTCTCGCTTTGTAGTTCATACTGGCCCTGAACTATGTAGCCCAGGCAAGCCTCAAACTCAGCAATCCTCCTGCCTCTGCCTCCCGAATGCTGGGAGTACAGGCATGAGCCACCGTGCCTGGCATTGTTTAATTTGTTTTTGAAAAGCCCTACTACAGAACTTTTCTATCTGCTACTGACTCCAAGCCTGTCTGTGCTGTGCCAGTCCAGCAGCCGCTGTCTGTGCCTGGTGCTACTCCGGTTCATTTGCGATGCCTTCTCCCTCTTCTTGCTCAGCCCTTGATGCTTTCCACCCTGACATGGGGGCAGCGGGGACCAAAGTCACTGCCTTCTTGCTTCTCTTTGTGAAAGCTGAAAACAGTGGCCTCTCTTAATTATTCGGGGTGAGGGACTTGATTCTGATCTCTCAGTGTTTCTTAACCACAGGGAACCAGCTTGTGACTATTTGGAACACAATCTTAATGTTTTTATTCTTTATAGTCATATTTGTTTTTGTTACCAAGTGGCTGTTTATTTGAAAGGAAACGAGAATGTACAGTTTCTTTCTTTCCCTTCTCAACTAGGAGCTATTTCTCAACATGGGAGATTACAGAAGCCAAATCATACGAGACAATTGAGTATTCAAAGCAGATTCACTCAGCTATTGACATCTAAATATTTCCAATGTCCCATTGCTTTGCAGTCTTATCTCCCTTGCAATCACCTTGCAGCCCCCTGCTTAAACCCATAAAGAAAAATTAATTAAAAAAAGGTTTTAGATCGCTGCTGCCTCTGGATAAGGGACTGGTGGGCGTAAGAGGCATAAAAGACTCAGTGCTTGGGCATTTCAGCTCTGCTGAAGATGCTTTCAGTGTCATGAAGCCACTGCCCTCCTATTACTTCTGATGTTTCACGGTGGCTGCCTCCCCCATCAGGGCCCTGCTCACCTGCCATGCGCTTCCTACCCAGCTCCTCTTACTTTGAACTCAGAAGTCTCTTCCCTTCTGAAGCGCCTGTTCACCCCAACACGTGTAACACATTTGACATTGGCTCACTGAGCACCGCCTCAGAGTAAGACTTCTCACCCTGACTTCCACTGTCTCCACAACAGGACCGGGACTCTGCGGACACAGTGATGTCTTGTTACTATATCTGAAAAATTACATATGTCACAGAGCTTCACAACAAAGCAGGGGCTCAGTCATTATTCATCGGATTAAATTAATGTTTTTCTTTGAAGGTACAAATCAAGTTCTGTATAATTATTTACAGCCTGTGAAGCTCTATACAGTCATTATTTCATATTTGTGTTTTCTTAATGTATGTATCCAAATGAATTTTGTCTATTTCAGTTATTTAAAGTTTAATAACTATAAGCACTCTCTATAATGTAAACTCTCTCTAGTTTGCCAGATGCCACTTTTTACTAAAACGTAATTAACCAAAATGTTTGCACCTGAAAAAGATTTTTAAAACTCATCTTTTTCTGTACAGAGTGCATACACAAGAAGTATAGGAATAAAATTTTCTTGCCTATGTGTTTCTCATTCAAAAATAACTATTGTTGAGCCAGAAAAGTTCCTCAGTGGCACCATACCTGGCTGACAAGCACAAGGTCCTGGGTTAGATTCCTGGTACCACAAACACACACACACACACACACACACACACACACCAGTTATTTTTCAAATTTTCTAGTATTCTTGATACTTTCTAATTTTTTTAGGAAAGAAGCACTTAAAAGGGGTACAAGGAGTAACTTTTCTACTTATGTGAGAAAAGGCACTTAAAAACAGTTTTGGAAGACAATATGCATTTGAAAAATAAATCAATGAAACTAATGTCTCTCTCTTCCTCTCCCCATCCCTCCCACCCTCCCTTTCTCCCTTTCTGTCTGTCTCTCTCTCTCTCTCTCTCTCTCTCTCTGTCTGTCTGTCTTTCTCTCTTTCTGTCTCTCTCTCTCTCTCTCTCTCTCTCTCTATGTCTCAGCAAATACACTTACATTCAACAGTTTTGCCTGCAATAGTAGGGTTTTCATGTTTCATCTGAGAGAACTACATAGAGAAATCCTGGCATAACATCAGAGTATAAGAGCATCACCTAGGCTGAGACAGGGAAAAGGCAGAAGGATGTGAGTGTTAAAACAGTTAAGAAACACACGTGTCAGAAGATGCCAGTCCTCTGTGAAATGCTTCCCACCTCAGATGCTCTCTCAAGATGATTTGAACTGCTTGAAATCCAAACTTATTCGTTTATCCATCCATTCTCCCATTCAATTAAAATACATTTATTTTGCTCTGCTGTGTGGCAAGAACAGTGTCAAAAATGCAAGGAGTTGGCCAGGGATTCAGCTCAGTGTTTCTGGCACCTACCTAGCAAGCCCAAGGTCCCTGGTTCAATTCCCAGTAACCACATCCAAAAATACCTGTGTGGTGACTCACACCCACCAGCAATCAGTACCACATACCACCATGCCAGGCATGGTGGCTCACGCCTATAATCCCAGGACTCAGGAGGCAGAGGCAGGAGAATTGCTGAGTTTGAGGCTTGCCTGGGCTGAATAGTAAACTCAGGGCCAGCCTGAAGTACAAAGCGAGACCCTGACTCAAAAAAAAAAAAAAAAAGAAAGAAAAGAAAAGAAGGAATTTGGCAAGGATTGATGCACTTGTGGAAGAAAAGCTATTGTTTAAAGTGAGGCAGTTCCTTTATCTCTCACATATATTTGTATGTTGTTTTAGAAATAAGGAAAAGAAATCTGTTTCAAAGCTTCTGCTTGCTGTGGGACTGATTTTTATGCCCACTAGCTATTTCCCATTCATCATGACTATTGCCATTATGTACAAATGAAGTTCTTAATGACTTCCAGAACCATAAAATATAATTATACTAGTTTTAAATCAGCATAATACAAAATATTAATGTGATCTACAATTAATATAATTGTAAAGAATTTTAGTTTTCCCCATCATAATAAAGGCCAAACCAGGGCGTGATGTTTTGGCAAATATTTAATGAAGCCTAGGACATCTCTTGCTATCTCCAGTACTTTTTATGTACACAGAGAAGTCTCAGGCACAGTGAGACTGACACAGTGTGGCTTCACACAAATATAGACGGAGTGAAAGGTCATTTTAATCCTCCCAGCCATGCATTGACACTTAGAGCTGTATCTGTTTCCTTAGTAACATGAAGCTGCTTCGCAATGAGACACAAAGGGAGACCTTGATTGAAGTAATTCTGGCCTCAAGTAAACTGCAGTGGAAACAAGAAAAACTTCTTATACGTAATCTATCAGAAAAGCAGGTATCAGGTCAGTCACCCTGGAAATGAAGACATAGCACTCTATGCCTATGAGATTGTTGTCTTCCTTATTTGATCATGACACTCGACAGTAATTATGAGCCACTTGTAGGTGTGCCTGAAATACCAACCAGTGAACAATAGACCATTTCTGCACATGCCGTGATTATTCTAGTTTTCAAGCAGCAACTGCTAGTCACAGATATGCTGCCTTTTACTTGTGAAGTCTTATATCATTGCACATCGAGGCCACTGAATTCCTGAAGATGCCATGTCAGCCTGCTCATCAACACTGAGTCATTCTGACCTCCTTGCACTGAATCTTATTATTCGCTCAAATAAATCTGTGCCCAAAGCCTTATACAAAGCTTTGTCCAAATACTAATGTCTTCTTTGTCTTTTTACTAATACTGAGACTGAACTGTACTTTGCGAAGACCTTTTATAAGCCTGAGCATTTATTTTCTCTTCATTCAGTTATTGGTTCATTCAGAAAGTATTTATTGAGGACCTATCCTTGTGCTACATACTGAAGACACAATAGAAAGGAGAGAAGCTCTTCCCAGACCTTTTTTTTTGTTTGGCCCATGCTTGCTATTTGATTTTAAAGACAACCTGTGAATCAGGCTGATGCATTTACTCAGAAACCTGGCTGTGCTGTCTACAAGTATATACCGCATGATCATACTGAAACATGAACATAGACCTAACTTCCCATGCTGTTCCTCTATGTCACTTAGAAATGGATAGAACACTGATCCTGGTTTATTCTCACAATACTTACTATTTTGTTTTTCCATCCATTATGGCAGAGGAGATGCTGTGACTTCTTTGTATAGACCTTCCACCTTTATATTTTCTTTATTAAAATGCAAGTAGCTTGAAGATAAAGACTATCTTTTTATTTACCTTTGCTTCTCTTGCTATTCTTTTTATGACACCTGGCAACGTCCTGAACTTGCTGTCATCCTGTCCTGACACGGTTGCGCCGCAGGCCTCCCGCGGCCCCGCCTCTCCCCTTTCTGTGTTGCAAACGTCGCCTTGTCCGCGAGGCTTACCATCCCTGCCTCGGTTAGCAGTGACCATCTCCTACATTCATGCCCCCATTCTCCTTGTTCTGACTTAATACTCTTCAATATACTGGCACACTTGTTTTCAGTCAAGAGAAACTCACAGGAAAAGGAACACTGTATCTTTTATTCACTGTCTTATTTCCAGTTCCTGGAACAGTGTCTAGAATCTAGTGGGGCATTCAATAAACAGGTATGGAACAAATGAATAAGCATAAGATGAATATCTTTTATAAACCCACGCACATCATACATTGGCTAAAAAAGCACAGAGTATGTAATATTTTTATGACATTGGTGATCGCTAGTTTCTCTTCATGAAAGGTGCTATCATTGCTTCCCTCTGGGATATGACACGGCTCAGGATAGCAAAAGTCTTGTTAGCAAACATTACGTTTATGTGATGAATTAATTATAGAACTGCAGACAGAGAGCCTGAGTCAGCTGATTCTAACATGACACAGAGACTTCAGATAAGTCAATGTGTCCAAAATTCATCTCCTTCTTTAACACATGAGACAATTGCTTTGCAAGATAGCTAGGATTATGCCGTCTTGCCAGACCAGAACATCAGTCATGTCAGTAGTTTCCATCCCTTGTGGCTCAATGAAATTCTCCCATACTTAAGCTTCTTTGCCAGCAAAAGTACTCAGATCCCATGTCATAGTTAGACAGATGCTGGCAAACTCGCAGTAAATGCAATTAATACTACTATGAATCTTTCCTTGCCTTTATTTTTCAGCAGTTATCTGTGCAGTGGTGATAGCTAACATTTACCTGGAGGTTCAGGCCAGAAGCTAGGATATCATCCTTGACTTTTCTCTCTCTTACTCAGCTTCATAATCTAGATATTAAACATGATAAGTCATCTGGCTTGAAACTGTCTCACTGATAATGAAAATTTCTTCAAGTTACCAACTCGAGTGTAGACTAATACATGTCCTCTTAACTAGTTTTCCTGCCTCTAGTCTTCTTCCCAAAGCATTCACCTCACAGAGTGCACAATGTTCTTTTAAAGTACAAATCTATGTCAGATTTTTTTCCCTACAGAATAAAGTCAAATTCTTCTTCATGCACAGGCACCTGACTCATTAGTCACATGGGAACCTGTGCTCCTCCTGACTTAGGACTCTGTCCCTCCTTTTCTTTATATGCTAAAAGTCCTTTCCCATGTGGCACAGTTCATGCCATCTTTCAGTTTTGGTTTGAAGACTATTTCAGTGGAGAAGGATTTTCTTGATGTCCTGAGACTGAATTAGGCACCTTTCACGCCTGGCCATTTGTTATACTTTGTTTCCTCTTGTGATAGGATTTATCACACAATACTGCAATTACATGCTCTTCATCCAACAAGCCACAGGTATATGTTCTGTGCTTAACACAGTGCTTGGCAGGTAATCAAAGTTCAGCTTTATTGGTTGAATGAATAAGTCCTTGAGGGCAGTGAGAGTGTATTTCCACGAATGGAGATGGTAAGGGATAGGACTTGTCTCCATGCCACGGCTCCACAAAAGGCCTGCCTGGCAATTCAGATTCCTTAAGCCAGTCAGAGTTTTCAATGTGCAACTGTGTGATTTTTAAATGTGTCTTTATTTCAACTGTGTGATTTTTAAATATGTCTTTATTTCAAAGCTAAATATGTCTGTTACATACTGATCAACAATTCAATTCCAATATAGAAGCAAGTATGTTCATATGAATATAAAATGAGACTTATTTAAGGTATTGGGCTGTTACTTTCAGCAGGTGTGAGGCAAACATAGTTTTTAACTTCCCAAATGCAATTTAATGGTGTGAGGAAATCATTGATTAAGATTGCACCTTCTCTTTGCCGCTTCCACCTGAAAAGTGATGATTACTAGATGCGTGGCAGCCCCAGAAAATGAGGAACAAATTGTAAATGTAATAAACATTTAGCCCTGATGCTATGTAAGTTTAATTTATACTTTTTAGCCAAAGATGAAATTTTTTCAAGGTTATATACAGTTATTTCTATCTCTATTTGCATTCTTTTTAAAAATTGAATTCTTTATTGGTACATTTTATATACAGCTCACAGTCACACTCAACATTGGGGAATTTGTATCAGTATATGACACAAGTTAGTTCTCATTTTTACACATATCTCTACCCACCCCACAATCCCCTCCTCCCTATATACATGTGCTTTCTTTTTCTTTTCAAATCATATTTATTCTTTCCCCTCATTACTTTCCTCTTCCACATTCCCTTTGAATATTTCCTATTTCATAAAATCTATCATACATTCTAGAACTCATTTACACCCACAGGTTCTCATACCAGAGAAAAAGTGTGGTATTTATATATCTGTGACCTATTTATTTCACCTATTAGTGAGTCCTTAAGGTGTGTCCATTTGCACATAGATTACTCAAACTTGTCATTCTTTGTTGAAGTTAGTTTATCTACATTTTGGACCTTCACCAACACATTACTATGAGTTTCAACTAAATTAAATATGAAACAAAATACAGTGGCACCTGAGTTCATCAGCTCAAATCTTTCCATGATTCTAGCTGAAAAATTCATTCCACGATTCTGGTTGCAACCAGAAAGAATTAAGAATGAATCAATTTCATTAACCAAGATACTGCCATAATTGAAAAGAAAATTATACCTCCAAGTTGCTTAGATGATTCTGAAGCAATCCAAGAAAATGCAAGTGTAAATTAATAAATACAATTGCATGAAAATTAAACATATATCATTATATGTAACAATTACACATATATAATTAGAAAACAAATATAGGACATTAATAAGGTAGTAACAATAAACAAAGAATCCAAAGAATGAGAAATATATAAACTACTAGCACTCAGAAAAAAGGATTTTAAAAATATTGTGATAAAATATACAAATAAATATTAACAAATCATATTAATGAAAATGACTAACACAAAAGGCATTTAATGTGAGCCAGGCTCTATATAAAGTATTTTATGCATATTTAGTTATATAAGATTATTTGATAACATTATTCCCACTTAGAAAAGAAAACTGAGGAATAAGATAAGTAAACAACTTGCCCCAGTGTCAGCTAGCTAAAAAATGACACATTATAGATTGAATCAACACAAGAAAGTTCCCTTTTTGTCATGTAATAATAAGAAAATAAAATAAATAAAATCAAACTATGCTACCATCAGAATGTCATACCAGAGGAGACTTATGAGGAACTGGTTCAGTAAAATCCTATTACTCTTCTTTTATAGGACAGTTTGCTAATTTTAAAAAAAATGACTTAATTTTACCCTCTGGTTCATAATACTACTCTTGATCATTTATTTCAAATAATTAATTTGACTTTTTTTCAAAGACATTAATACATGTTTATAAGATCAGATTAAGTGGAAGAACAATACAAATTTTAAATAAACTCTTACTATAATAATGTTGAAGTTATATAAACCAAAAAATTAATATTCAGTACAAACAAGAGGGCAATAAGTATTTTGTTTTGTTTTGTTTTGTTTTGTTTTGTTTTGTTTTGTTTTGAGACGGGGTCTCGCTTTATAGTTCAGGCTGGCCCTCAGCTCACTATGTAGCCCAGGCAAGCCTCAAACTCAGCAATCCTCCTGCCTCTGCCTCCCGAGTGCTGGGATGACAGGCGTGAGCCACCATGGCCGGCACTGTGGTATGTGGTATTGATTGCTGGTGGGCGTGAGTCTCCACGCCCAGCATTTTATGTGGTTACCGGGATCAAACTCAGGGCCCTCCACTGGTGAGGCAGGGGCTAGAACCACTGAGCTAAATCTCTGGCCCAATAAGTATTTCTTGATGGAGGTAAAATTATAGATTATTTTCAGTTTCCTTTTCAGTAATTTAAACTAGATTTCAAATAAATTTGCTTTTAATAAATAGCAAAAAATTAAATGCTGCAGTTTCATGTTTACTTTGCCACATCGTCAGACTTGTGCTTGAGCGTTCTTTCTACATTAGATAACAAAGCCTAATGCAACAGTGGTCAACAGAGTATCTTCTGCAGTGAAAAAGTCTGGAAGAACAATGTCATCACTGAAGGCATAGAAAAATGCTAAATTATGAGTCAGAAATTACTGAAGGCATGAAGTGCAAAAAGTTATGTTTCTCTTACTGGAAATATATATACAAACCACAAAAAGAAAACTGAGTATAGTCATCATCCAAATAGGTTACACATGCTGAAAAAATATTTTGGCTTGAGATGATGTTTATTATTTTAATAGTATGAATAACCATAACATGATCAATATTTGGTAATAGATATATAGAGATCTAATTGACTATGTGTATGCAGTTATGTATCTATGCATATACCTAATGGAATATTCATTGAGATTCAAGCAGAAATAAGTGTTAATTTGTTGGAAACTACATACATAATATGCACATTAACAAATATTTATGATTTGAAAGTATGCACATACAGTATTTACCATATTGCTAAAGAGCTCTTCCCCCTAACTACCATGTTCTATTTTACACATCAGATATGCAGAAAGAAAGTTTGTAACCAGTAGCCAGCCAGAGGGCTATACTACCCAGGAAACATATTTTGTGTTTTGTATATAAACTAACATTGACTCAGGATCTTTAAGTATTAAGAAGTATTTCATGTAACAATACATTCTGACTATTCAAAACTCCTGTTACTCATTATATTTTACCTATTAATGTCAACACCTATTAAGAATTCTTTCCTGAAATCATTATTGCACATCATTTGCCTAATGGTGACTTTTCTGTTTTCATTACTCTATTCACGCTGTTTGTTGGAATTTTACTACAAAGAAGAGCTGCTTCTTCTCACCTATGAATTTATGTCTTCATCTATTTATCTATATAAGTTGAGAGTCATAAAATTTATTTCATTCTGTTGTTGTTACATTGTAAACATTATTTATTCTTTGGCCCACGTCATACATTTCCTTCTTTGTCATTCATTGCTTCTTCAGGTTGGCTCCTGAGTCCTTTCCAGATCCTCTCCCAAGCATTTCAAAAGCACTTCCTTACTTCTGACACTACAAAATGCCCCTTTCTCACCCCGTCCCCTCTAGGCGCAGCCATCAGTCATTTCTCTGTTGCATCTTGGCTCCTTAAATTGGAAAATAATATGTAGAAACTAAGATCCAGATGTCAAGTGGGATATTCCTTGCTTTTAGGCTTCTTGAGCAGACAGACCTAGGAATACATCTACATACCTGTGTTGAAGTCTGTGAGTTCATAATTATACCCTGATATTAACCCAGTGTGAGAGCACTCATTCTAGGTTTTCCTACTTTCTTACTTTCAACTTTTAATACATACTTATTATCCCTATATTATCTATTTGCTCAATGTATTGTTATTAATAACTGAACAAGAACCTGTCTCAAAATTTAAAAATAAATAAATAAAAAGGACAAGATGTAGTTCAGTGTGAAGGCCCTAGTATCACAAAACAATACAATTTTTTATTTTCCAAAAATGCTTAAGTTCTTTTCCTCTCTGCCCCTCTAATGTGGTTATAATGTTCATGTGTAACACAGTGAGATATATCTGTTATTTGCATTTCATTTTTGGTTTCCCCCACATTCTACTTCATTTTATTTGTTTCCATCTGGGTGCATATTCTAAGACAATATACTACAGAAAAGCACACTGAGAGAAATGTCATTCTTTTCATGTTACTGTATTTCCATTGCCTACACCACATGGTGGAAATCAATTATGCATTTATGTCTAGTATACCATTCTGGGATTTCTTTTGAAGAGATTAATGGATGGATGAATGTTTTATCCATTCCTCAATTTTACTACATGACATATAACACATGACAGACACTCCTCAATTTGCTATTTTTCAGTAACAACCTGAAAATCTATTTCTAGCCTCTTCACAATGAAGGCATTTAGTGATTCTCCATCGAGAGATTCAGGTACAACTAGCAAGGGCTCACAGTGAGCACTGCCACTTACCCAGGCAGGCAAAAAGAGCTGGAAATCTGCTTATCAGAGAGCACAGCCAAGGAATCCTACAGCTCACATCTCTGATCTCTTGATCCTTCCATTTTCAGATTTCAAATTGTAGAGCACATTCACATGGAGGTTTCTTTCTCTTTTACTAAAATTGTGCAATTTAGCAGAGACATGAAGAAATAACAAGCAGAAAATATTAAACATCAAATTACAATGTAATGTTTATTATTTAAGTAACAATTTTTTATTTTGATTTGAGAAAGTGTTCCTAATAACTTTGAATATTTTTCAAATGGTGTCCCACGTGTTTGCAAATATAATATTGTTTTTAAAGGTGTTTTTCTGAATTTCCTTCCCTTTGGTCCTCTGCAACCAAACCAAACTATTTAATGGAGGAAATAACAAAATAATTGAAAAATGTATTGACAACATCATCGACTATGGAAAAAATTCAGTATTTAAGACAACTCCATCACCACCACTGCTGTTTTATTCCAGCCTTTTAAAAAATTTATTTTACTGTGATAAGAGACTTATTACCATACGTGAAATATATTCTTTTAGCAAATTTTAAATATACAATTTGTTAATGTTGGCTATTGGTTCAATGAATAAAGCTCTAGAGCTTACTTATGTTATTCAGCTGAATTTTATGCCTGTTAACAACTCCCAATTCTTTCTACCTTGTAGCCTTCTTTGATTTTATGAAATTCACTCTTTTACATGCAACATATAAGTAGAGTCACATGATATGGTGCTTGTCTTTCTATGTCTGGCTTATTTCATTTGGGAAAATACCCACTAGTATAATGTATATGGTCCTGTATTTCAGAATTTCCTTTTTCTAAAAAAAAGGATAAATTATATTCCACTGTACCTGCACATTTATACACCCACACAGTTTTCTTTAGCATCATCTCTTGGTGAACATTTAAGCATTGTGAAGAGTGGGGCAGTGAATATTTGTATACATTAAAGAATAGAAAACACACAATTGTGCACCTGTATGAAAAATAGAATGGAAGCTCCTAAAAATTAAAGATAGAGCTGACATTTAATCTGATAATTTCACAACTGGGCAGATATTTAAAAATTTTAAATCCCCACAGTGAAATTCTCAGATAAGTGTGATAGCACTATCCATACTGTTTCTCACGGCAGCTACACAATTTGGATTTTCACCAGAACTGGGTCAGATTTCCAGTTTCTCCGCATCTCTGAACACCTGATTTGCTTTTTAGTAGGAGCCATCCTGACCGTTGTGAGGTAATAGCACATTGTGCTATTGATTTGCATTTCCCTGTAACTAGTGGCAATTGTTGACTGTCACCAATGTTGGTGAAATTTCTCAAGTTCTTACACATTTTATTTGCTTATTAGGGGTTTTCTTTTGTTATTTTGTGAGATCTTCACCACTTATTAGGTACATTGCTTATTAATAGTTCTTCCCACTTCATAGCTTGCTTTTCACTCTAACAGGGTTCTCCTTTGCTGTGGAATTGGCATAAAGACAGACTAGACCCATGGAAGAAACAGGGAGCCAAGAGCTACATCTACACGGATGTAGACAGTCAGATTTCAGCGGGTGCCACTGAAACGTGAGAGTGCGATTATACTAAATTATCTACATATGTTCAACAGTAGATAATTTTTCTAAAATATATTGCAGTAATCAAAATATATTTAAATGTAATACCAGATTAAAATTGTCCAAGAAAACATTTTCAAATCTGAAAAATTTATGAATGTTATAAAACCTTAATTCAGAGAATTTTTTTTCAGATTTGTAGGAAATCTTTTCTAACTGCATTTTTCAGTTTCATTTTTATTTTTTTAAAAGCATAGCAATAACCAAAGACATATTGCTATATCAAATAAATCATAAATATAGTTTTAGTTAAGAAGTTATTTCAAAATTTCAGTTTTTGATCTTAGGGCCTATAAAACTCTGAGCTAAATGGTGAAGAGATACATCTGCCTATCATGTTTCCAAGTTCACATTTAATTATAAAGTCATTGTGCCAGATAATAAAATTAAACTCATGGTGCTGACTTTATTTAATTAGATTACATCATTATGCATATACCAGATATTCAAGGATTCTCTCACACTATGCTGTGCTAATGTAGTAGGGGCCAGTCAGTCAGTGAAGATAAGATAGTGGCAAATGAAAAGATCTGTAGTTATATTCCTATGAATTCTGAATCAGTCCTGCAATCTGCTCACTTTGATATTGTTTGGAATGAAAAAAAAACACCATAGATATGGAAAAAGGGGTAAGATACTGGAAATGTTCCTATCACATACATGAGAATTACAAAGTCAATTCAAATTTACTTTTCAAAAAAGATCATCTCAGCATTTCAGTTGATCAAATCTTTGTACATAACTTTCTTTTTATTGTAAACTGGATAATTATAATTAGAAATTTCTGGGCTATATGCTGTGATTCATTAACAAGTGTAGAAAAATTAAATCAGCTGGTCAAATACTAACCGGTGGTGTACTGATTTGAAATTTATGCTCAGCATATTTGACATGTGTAATGCTCATTATTAACTATTTTTACCTCACTTCGATAGAACTAAAAGATCCTCTCTTGTTTAACTGAGATTGTGTGCCCTTCAACAGTTCCCATCCCCCACTCTCCAGCTTCTCTATTCACCATTCTACTTAGTGTTTTTGCGAATTCAATTGGTTTATGTTCCACATAAATGCAAAAACAGGTAGATTTTCTGTGCTTCACAGTTCATTCAGCCTGTACTCCAGTTCCTTCCATGTTGTTGCAAATGGCAGAATTTCCTTTTGTAAAGCCTGAATACTGTTCCATGTGCATATATACATCTTTTCTTTACCTGTTCATTGTTGGTAAATTTAGGCTGCTTCCCAAACTGGGCCTTTGTGAACAGTGCCCCAATGAACATGGATTTGCATGATTTTAAAACTGTGCTCCTTGATCCCTCTATCTTATCTACAAAATCTTCATTTTAGTCTTCGATTTGTTTTTATAAATTGAAAAGATTTTGAATGAATTAACTATGAATAAATCATTGCTGTACAGATTTT